>JAOEHX010022508.1:0-22432 GCA_025448015.1 Bolborhynchus lineola
CACAGGGTGCCCAGAGAAGCTGTGGCTGCCCCATCCCTGCAGTGCTCAAGGCCAGGTTGGACACAGGGGCTTGGAGCGACTGCTCTATGGAAGGTGTCCCTGCCCGTGGCAGGGGTTGTAACTGGATGGGCTTTAAGGTCCCTTGCAACACAAACCATTCTACAGTCACATCATGGAAAAGCCAAGTCTTGCCTTTCCACACTTTCCCTGGTAGGCCTCTAAAGCCACTCAACTACAATGATGCTTTAGATAGTGCTCATCCTTTATAACACGAAACAATTAAAACAGAAGGCCCATAATTTATCTAGTACAGTGCAGTAAAATGTTTAGAAAAATCTTGAAAGTCAGACAAGGTTATCTGGGCAACAAAACATGTATGAGAACCAGGAAGCTCAGAATCACAGCCATGCTCTTGCTACCAGCCTGATAAAGGCCAGGTACAAACTGTATACTGCAAAGCACATCTGTAAAGGAGTAATGCTGCCCTATAGTAAGTTGGAGGAGAATTACTGAAGTTTAGCAAAGTGTTTGTGGCATAAGGAAATCGCTAACTTCTTTAGATCTGCTCCTGCTCACTGCCATTCTTGAATTAGACAGTGTTATCTTTGTGGCTGTTTTAGGCTTTTATTTATCTCTAAAAAACCACCTTTATGTCTCAGGTGCGAATACAAACCTAATTGTACAATCCCTTTCTTTTCAAAGAGATGAGGCAAAGACTGGTTTACTTCCTATCAACCCTTTTAGAAAGCAAACTGCAACCTGCAGTTTTTCACTGGCAGCACTTTAAAACAAAGGGCATGGAGAAAATAATGAGCTTGATGCTGTGTCCTGTAGGTTAGCAGATGTGAGCTCTGTCAGACCAGGGAGGGAGGCAAATTCCAGACTGGATGATCCTTCCGTGATAACAGCCAGTCACTGCTGCCCAGACACTGAATGCGGAGGAGCATGGTGCAGGTGATGCCCCTCACTGTGGCTGCAGGCGGTGGGCAGTGGGAAGCGGTCTCGCAGGTAGCAGGGCCCAAAAGCACACAGGATTCATATAGATCAAAGCCAGCACCTTGCACAGGAAGCTGATGCAGCTCCTCCAGAGCTATCACTCCTGCTGCTGAAACCGCGTAGCTGTTTTGTGCCCAGGTTCCATTGCCACCCTATGGAAGAAAGAAACCAGTGCACACAGTTTTAGTTATGACCAATAAAACACGTGCCTTTCGTCACACGGTTTTTCCATTTCTGCTTCTCTCTGGTCCCCCACCACAGTGCTCTGCCCTTTGCACTGTCAGAAAGGGGCATCGAGCTGCCAGGATCCCACCCAGCTCATGTGGATGTGCTTTATTAATGGGTACCACAAGCTGCCTGTCCTTTTCTGCCTCAGCTCCCTCCTCTCTCCTGTTTCCCAGCACCCCAGCGTTGCTCTGCTCAGACAGGCAGCACCTCCTGGCCCTCAGGGAGGAAGCATAAGGTCAGGATTTCCTGGTATTGCTGCCGTGTGGCAGTTCGTGCTCAGGAAAAGTGCTTGTACATGGCAGCGGACGTGCAGAGAACATGAGAGGCTGCAGGAACAAGATCAGGCCTTTTATTTTGGGGGTTCTGAGCAGAACTATTTATAAGGCAGGTCAGCACTACTTATTGCTTAGGTTCCTGCCCAGGATAAGAATACTTAACCTCAAGGCTGAATGCACTTGTGTTTGAGCATCAATGAAGATGAAGAACACTAATTTGGAAGCATTTGTTCAAATCAGTGCAGCCCCCTGAGAATTACATGTGTTCCATGAAGTAACCTCCCTAGGCCAGCACGCATGGCTTTGGAAGAAAATCAAGCTGCAAAGCACTTCTAAGCAGAGACTCAACTGCCCTTTGGCCTATACCAGCAAACTTAGTGGCAGGTTTGCATGCAGGAAGAGCATCTCTCTTGGGTGAAGAACAGAAACTAGATATAAAAATGCTATTTTTGGGGTGTAGGACCGCTGCTTCTTGTGCTGATGAAGCTAGAGGGATCATTCTACTTCCAAACCCATCAGGGATCTGTGGACTTTCCTATATCAGCAATGGGAAGCGAGGGTTGCTCTCCTGTGTCACCCAAAGTGCCACCTGAATGTTAGGTTGTTCCTGAGCCTGTGTGGGCCGTATACCCTTGTGGGTCACTTTCCTACTATACACTTACAATACACATTAAAAATGAGAGACCCAAAGCAAGAGACCAGGACCAGAACCCTTAAAATGAACAGCTGAGCATGTGAAAAGAGAAAGTTGTGTATGTGACCACTTAATCTATAGTAATTGTCTGGGCTGAAGGGTATTGATGGCCCCACTAGATGGGCTCTAGTAGGCTTCAGCCCTATTATGCCAACAGAAAGTTTTGGTCCATGAGCAAAAAGTGGTTTGCTGCAGAAGCAGTAGCACTAAGCTACTGATATGTGATCAGAATGTTGGTGCCATGTTTCATCTTCCACCCTGGAAGCAGGATAATGCTCTGATCTTGAGGGTGGCCTGGAGATGGCTCTAAAAGTGTAGAAAAAGTCTAGAGAGAGTGTGCAGAGAAAATGCAGGGTCTCTATCAAGCATCAGCAGGTCTCAGATATTGGGGAGCTGAAAGAAGGCTGCAGATCCTGCCTTTGCTCTGTGTTTGGACATGCAAAACTCTTCTCTTTTGTTGAAGTTAGTCAAGCAAATGTTGGCTGAATCGTTCGCTGAGCTAAAATTGATGTGGTTCCACCATGATAGGAGCAAAGAGCCCGCATGCAGTCATGGCACTATTGATGTGCCCCTGATCACATAATAGCTCTGTAGCCACACTTTCCCAGTGCAGCATGAGTGTGAACATGCTGCTGTGATCACAGTTGCTAATGACAGTCCAGAGTGTGCTCCACAGAGAGGAGACACAAAGGTGACCAGAAATCAGGGTCAGTCCCCAGCTCCCATTCCTGTCACTGCCTGCTCAGCTCAGCGCACAAAGCCCATTTAATTGAGCTTTTGCACAGAGGGGCAGTATGAAATTTCACTCTCAGATCAGTTCTTAAAAAGCAGCAGTGAACAGTACACCTCAAGAAGAAAGCACATATTGCACTATAAAGGTAAAGATTCATAGAAGACTTCCCAGTACCATCATGTGGCCTTAGCTTCAAAGTGGGTTGGAGCCAAATCAATCCAGAAACGCCTGGGTTAGTCCTCAGCAGGGGAGTTCCTTTTTCCTGTGCTTTTTCCTCCTCCCCCTTGCGGGCTCTGCTGAGCAGTTCAGATTATTTTTGTGGAAACTCACACTAAGCATCCTATTTCCAAGAGATATTACATACAATTATTTGCAATGGACATGGACGAATTTTCCGATCTAAGCAATTAAAGTTATTGCGTTTTTTCCCCTCTCCTTACAATAAACAGGAAGCCTGTGCATAAGGAACCCTTTCTGTGGGTTTTATGGCCATTACTTATGCTCCACAGTAGGGGAGATGAGAGAGAAGAAGTAAGTGTGGGCCTGGTGGGAAGAGTTGGCAAATGCAGAAATATGATGAATGAGCTGGAGAGATTTAATTTCTTACTAAATTCTCTACAAGCTGTGTAACCTTTCTTTAGCTAAACAATTACTCTAAAAGGCAATGATTTTCTGTGTTTTCATTGAAAAGTCTTCATAATAACAATGGCCTATGTTCTCCTTCTTGAAGAACTTCTGCCAGAAACCAGTTTTCTTTTTTCCATTCAGCAGGAAACTTTCTTTTATTTTTATTTTGTCAATCTCCTATTCTGCGCTAACATGGATTTACAAGGCCTACCACTTACTGCATGGGGCTGAGAAGAAGCTTCCCCTCAGGCCAAATCATTTTGGTCCATCTCCTTTATAGAGATTCTTACGTCTTCCTCCCAAGAGGAGCGCAGCCACTGTCAAGAGACATAATACCAGACACAAGTGACCAATTAAGCTGACAAAAGTGACAGCTCCTATGTCCACAGGTACAGAGACCATGGAAGGGAACTCCCAGATTTGTTTCTCAATGGACAAGCAGCAGCTCTTGCTGTTGTGGTGGGTGCAGTGAAGACAGGGAGCAGACACTGACTTTGGTGTGGTGAGGAGAGAGTCATCACATCTTTAAGTTGGAGCCACTGCAATTAAGCCAGAGTGGGTGCTGAGCCACACTGAACCATGGGGTCCTGCGACCAACTGGAGTATTGTAAGGTCTTTGGAGATGCAGCATGGGCAGAGCACTTGCCTCCTGCAGAGCCGCTCATTTGTGCAGATACACACAGGCATACGCACCCACACAAATCAAACAAGCATAAGGCAAGATTATAGTTATGTGCCTCTTACTGCTTTTACTTGACTTGGCCGATTTCCTGGCCACCCCACGCTCTCCCCAACCTCCACTGCAGATAATGCTGTATTGGATTAGTCTGCCTCGCTGCTGCATCAGGTCCCAGATCGATTTATTGACTCTGTCAGAGTGGCTAGTACAGTAATTGTTACAAGAGCAGAATAGAAAGCAAGAATGTGTCCACATAAAATATAAAAATGACGTTTTGTTCGTTCTTTCCTCTTTTGCCCTATAGATCTTTATGTGTTTACACAGTGGAGAGCACTTTACTTAAGTTAATCAGCTCCTTCTACATTATTAATTGCGACAGTTAGGGTGCTACACGGCGGCAAACGTATTATTGAAAACATTGATCTCACGCTCATGGTGTGGACCTAAGTAGTTTTGTATTCCTTCCCTTCTTTTGCAACTGCTTTAGGGTACTATCAAATCACATTTCCCTGACTGACAATACACCATCAATACCATCGATTTCAGAGAGGGGCAGAGAGATGCACATGAGAAAGAAAGGAATGTGCAGAGATTCAGCATATTCCATAGGCTGGGAAAAGGGCTGTTGAAAGTTGGTAATCACAATAATTACATGCCTGGCCTGATTTCTCTGTTCTGCAAAGAGTAACAGTTGAAGAGCTGAAGTTTTCCAAGTGCTCAAGATCTGCAGAGATGGCACGAGGAGACCTTTGGAAATGTGTGCAGAACGTATACCCTTAAAAGAACAAAAGGCATACTGACTTTTTACAAGGCTTTTGGAAGTGCCTTTGAAAGACATTTCATGAAAGTTCAGCTTTCACAGCTCATACCTATATGAGCTCCATAAATTCCACACAGTATGACAAACTCCAGTAGGTGTCACATGTGACCTGGATGGAAAAGGTCAGCAGCTGAATTTATGGCTTTTGCATTTACTGAAACATTAAGATTTTTGCCAACTGCCGTATATACGTTTTAACAATTCTGCAATCAAAGGATTTGGACCACAATCTACAATGAAGGTCAAAAATGAAAGGCCACAATCCCTACATCCTTCCCAATGGACAGGCATTAAGCTACCTCTGTTCTAAGAGTCACTTTTGCTTAATGACCTTAACACGGAGGTCAAGGAATAAATAAGCTCCAGAGGTGAACACCTTGCAAAATAGACTGTCTTGCTCTGAACTTGTGGCTAAACTCTATAAGAAGGGCCCAAAAGATGAGAAGCCATTTATTAATGGAGAAGGACTCCCCAGATTGCAGCAGATTTCATGTTCTTGAGAAAATGAGCACCACCTTCCCTAGTGCGGGACTGTACTAGAGAAATACAAATAGCATACAGGGGAAGGACTGGAGCTTCAAAATCCCCAAAATACATGAAAATGACTGCGATTTTGTTAATACCTGTTTGTCTTTTAAATTTAACAAAGGGATCTGTTTTAAGTGAGAGTTACTTCCAGCACACCAAGTTGCAGCTTTCAAACTTTACCTGGTTTTAGCTCAGAACTACAAAAGATACCACCTTGGTTTAGGCATTTGGTTTTTCTGTATATTGTGCTTGAACAGAGGTAGAACTGGAAAAGAAATCCAAAAGTAGGATTAAATTAAAAAGATCGAACAAAAATCAAGAGGCTAAACATGAACCTGTCTTGTAGGCTTAACTACATAGACTTTAGTTACTTTGGTTATTAATACTCAGTTTTGAAGACAGTACTGACTCTATAATCATAATATTTTCAGGCACATTCACTTGCATGACCCAACTCTCACATCATCTAGACAAATACTAGTTATTGCACACAAAGAGATGCAGCTAAATACATTGCAGAGGCTGCTGAACTGTAATGTTGAAGTATGAGTAACAAAAATGACTTCCTGTGAAATGTAGCCACCTTTGAGGCAGAACAGAGTGATTCCTGCATTGCTTGCAGCAGCTTCATACAACTTCTGCGCTTTTGCTGTAACTACATCTTTTTAAATAGGACAACAGGAAAGATATAATCTTAAAAAAGGGATGAAGTTAGGTATGAAATTTGGATGTGGGGTTGGGTTTTTCATCCTTATGTGTGCCAAACAATGCGATTTGAGATTTTGCAGGAACACTTTTACACATTCTGTTCGGTTGTTCTTCTCCTTTTTTTTTTTTTTTTTACAGACTTTCTTTAAGTGTTTTGGGTTAAAACTGTGTCTGTGAATCTCTGGTGTTGGACCCAACTGTAGATTCATTGAAGTGGATGAGAATAGGAGATGGAAGATTTGGTATCGGCAGGAGTTTGGTTTAGAAATACAATAATATTTCTGTTCATTACTCTTGTATTTTGCTTATAGCTATGCACAGTAAACTAAACCTAGTCTTGTCAAAGAAAAAGGTTAAAATTCACGTTTTCTTTACAGGGAAGGGCATACAGTGAAGTCATCATCTAGAGTTTCTCTTTTGCGGCTACAGGCATTATCTCTCAATGAGTCCAAAGCAATCTTCCTTGATGTAGAGATAGGTTTAGTTTGGGTGTTTTCCCAGTTTGCTGGTCCTGTAGGCGAAATCTGAAAGGGTAAGGCAGGTTATGTTCCATCTGGTTCATTCCCAGCAATGGAGGCTCCACAGGATCCTTTTAAACTTGTCTTCCTAACGGTAGTAACAAGGGCAGAATTTATCCCAGTAGTGGGAACTGCTTTATCCGTCCCATTGATGTTGCTTGAGTCAAAGCAAAGTTCAGATTCTTCTCCTAGGGGTGTTTCAGGAATTGAAGTAGAACTGGTAACATCTAGAAAAAAAAGGGGAGAGAAAAAATGGGGGAGAGCTGTAATTCTCCATACAATGGAGAAGCTTACTTACTGAGTACAAAGAGCCACTTCTACACAGCCTATTTTCAGAGGAAAGCCTTACATTCAGGGACTCATGAAAGCGAAGAGGCACCTTTTGATTTTAAGTTCAAGGTTTACAGTAGTAATTTTGTCTGTTTTCTCTGTTAGTATTAATTAAATTGAGATAGTTTAATTAGTATTACTAAATTTGATCATTAGTAGTAATTCATTCTGCCTGCCATACTGCACAAATATGATGAAGCAGAAATAACTAAACTGTTTAATTTCATCTCATTTAATGACTTTACACTCCACCAAGACTTTCATTGGCATCTCACAATATGTGTGAAAATCACTCCAAGCTAGGCCAATACCCAGCTCCCTTTAGCCAACCATGTCTAATACGTCCCTCCTCATTCAAAAGCAGATCATGTGCTGTGAAGGCTTCTTCCATTTATCCGTCAGGGAGCTGGCTACCTCCAGTGTCTGGCATGGCTTTTCCTTGCCCCAGTCACCCAGCTCCTGTACCATCCTTACCCCAGTGGCCCTTATGAACCTGAATGGGAGTCATCAACCAGCACATCCCCGTCTGGGGGGCTCCCCATGGTGCAGTGGGAGAAGACCCATCATCAGTCCCCATGCTGCACACTCCAGGGGCTGAGGGGCGTTCCTCTTTTCTTAGAGCAGTTTGTTCTGTTTAGCAAGGTGCAAAGCATTAGGTAAAATGCAAGCATCAAAAGTTCCCATGTTCAGGAGGGGTTTTTCTTCAGCACAGTGCCCTCCTGGCTTTCTTTCAGGGAGATTCACTCCTGAACTGATTCATTATCATGCGGATAAGGCCCTTAGTAACATGGTTTTGTGGTGGACATGGCAGTCCTGGAGTAACAGTTGGGACTTGACGATCTTAAAGGTCTTTTCCAACCTAGCTGCGCTCTCAAAACTCCAACTTCTTTCTGCCCACATCTGCAAACGTGCTGTTGCCTCGGTCTGGGAGTCCCCATCTCCGATTGTTGTCTTGGTCCCTCTGTCCTTCTGCACCAGCCCAATTCCTCACCTGCACATCCCAGCCTCCGCTGACCCCATTCCCCAGTGGTTTTGCCCTGCTTTATCAGGCCATGCATGCTGCCTTTGCTCTCCCAGCAGAGCCGTGGGGCTGCTCATTTGTCTGCTTCATCAGAGATATCCCATGCAGGCAAAGACCCAGCACGGGAGGTTTATGGCAGGGATTTTGGAGGGAGCACTGCCTCTGCTCTGCAATCCACATTATTAGCTCTGCTCACTTTCCTCTTGCACTTTGTAAAGTACTCAGTCAAGAAAAGCAGCTAAAATCTACCCTTTGTACCCCAAACTCTGCAAAGAGACAGAACCCCTGCGGGATCCCATCCCACTGGGACACTTCAGCCCCATGGGCCTCTCACATAGCTCCAGTTGGTCCATTGCTTCCCGTCGGCACGGGACGGGGCAGGAGAATCCCAGGGGTGAACCCCGGAGCGTGTGTGTACGTGTGTCTCTGTGCATGTGTGTGTGTGTGCTCAGGCTGTCTCGCTGCAAATGGAGCTTGGGAGGCCCCGACTGGGGGTTGGTTTTCTTTGGATGACTTTCCCCGATTGTCTGCAGCAATAAAAGTAGAGAAACTCTGGGGGGGAGCAGTGGTTGCAGGGAGATTATTTTTGCAGTCCTGGTGCAGGCAAAACTCCTGAGGCTTCAGGGGAGTTTTGCTCGCCTTAGGACTGCAGGAACTGGCTTAAATTGAATAAAACTGGAAGTACAGTATAGGGGACTGGGTAACAAGGAGTCCTGCAAAAGCAACAAAACCGGAAAGCACAATGAAGAATAGAGTGGGTTACGCCGCGGTGAAAGTATGTACTGGTTGTTATAACACCGTGCCTCCAGAATAAATTATGTCCCTTTAAAAAGTAATACTTTAACTGTGGAGCTATATAGAGACAATTAAGACGATATTGTTCTCCTCACTTCCCTCCTCCCCCCCCTTCCTCCTCCTCTCTGCAGTAGCTCTGTGGAAACTTTTAATGCTGCAGCTTGAAACTTGGGCCTCTGGGTCTAAAATGCCTGAGAAAGCACTGCGGGCTCTAACTGTAAAACATTCCTTCGGCGGGCCCTGGAAACAGGGAGCGCTGGCGCAGGCGAGGTTCAGAGGGATCACATGTAAATGAGGGATGGCTGCAGGCTCCCGAGGAGCGTTTTATTCCGCTTAAACCTGAACTTGAACTTGCAAACACGCTGCTGCAGCCCGGGACAGGCAGACCACGGCTGGGAGCCGGGGCTGCCGCCGGCCCCACGCACCCACCGGCCCCAGGCACCCACCGGCTTTGTGCCATGTCCAGGAGCACAGGGAAACAAGGACAACGCAGGCACTGTAGTTTTAGGAGCCGTTCCCAAAGGGTTCGCTCTTTTCCTAGCTAAATGCTGGGAAGTCCCATCGCTGCAGTGCATCTCCTATCCTGTTCCCATGGGAGCTCCCGGCATGAAGTTATAAGGGGGTCCAAGTCCCGATGCACACTTTATTTCATGAAAGGAAAGAAATAAGTGAGATTTAGCATGAGAAAGATTAAAGCGTTGCACTCTCTAGCAAATGTAACTGCTTCCAGCAAAGGAAAGCACAGGGCTGTCTATAAACAGCGAGGCATAAAGTGCAGAGTCTGAAAGCCCCTTTGCAGCATATTTACTTCTAAATAGCAATACTAGGTGTCCCTGCCCGTGGCAAGGAGGTTGGAACTGGGTGATCTTTAAGGTCTCTTCCAACCCAAATCATTCTGTGATTCTGTGCCAATTAGGAGGTAGGTGAGAAATTTGTCTTTTTGCTCCTTTGATAAAATACATCCTGCTGGTTTCTATTTCCCCTCCAAAGGCGATGTATGTACCATGGGAGCAAGAGAGATGCTGGTGTCAGTGAGTGTCACCCAGGTGTGGTGGCATAGGTGTCTCCCCCTTAACAGCCATACTTGTGGGTCATATTTTGGTCATTTCTGATTACTTCTGAACAACTTTGGTTCTATTTATAGCAAAACTTTGAAAGGATGAATGGGCAAAAAAAGCAAAAATTCTTGTTGGCATGAACTTAGGAACTATCCACAAAGATGTCCTTTCTGGAGCGAGATGTTATCTCAGGGTTTGTGTTAGCATGGGCTTTATTCTATGACAGCACATAAAGAGACCGGGACAGAGCAATGAGGTCTGGCATAGCTAAAATCCCTTCTGTGTCTGTGAGGTTATATAGTTTATCAAGGCAGAAACCACCACGGGCTTTGAAAAGTAAACAGCTGGCTTGGGTCTGCGTGCTGTGCTTCAGAGCTGTCTGCTGGCTTGAAATGGCAAGCCTGCAAGTTTTGGAGTGGGGCAAATATATATAGATTTTATTTTAAACATGTCAAAAGGTTTTTGCAGGCGTTTGTTTTCTTAGCCCCTTTATTTGTTACGGGTTTCCTTTCTCTTTCATTTTGGTTTATTTTGCTTTTACAAATGACTTTGCTGCCACCAGCAAGTCTACAAATAAATAATAATAATGGGGGAAAAAAAGTTTCTGTCCCAGTCAGAAAACCTTATGGCAGTGACAAATATCAGAGAAAGCCATCGTCCCTCTCAAAGATTTCATCTCACCATCCACTTAATCCGCTTGCTGTACCTCAGATCTCAAGTAACTTTCATACTGTGGGCTCACTTTAATGGATAGAATCTATTTTTCATGAAAAAAGCAGGAAATAAGCTGTCTTTCGTACAAAGATTTACAAAATGTAATCATTGTTGAAATATTCTCTTTGAACTGCCTTGTCCGCAGGGGTGTCTGGCTCCCAATACCCCCGTTTCTTTAGAACACCCTTACAAGTTCTTCTGGTAGATCAGGTACACTGGTGGTTCTGGTCTTTGATGTCTTGAATGAATGAAAGAAAAGCATAATAAAAGAGAGCTGTTGATCAAGCATAAAATACTCTTTAAGCTGACAGAATGGCAGAGTTAACACATTCTAAGCTGCTTTTAGGTTTTTCCTTTTTTCCTCACATTTTCCTGTGCTTTGTGTACAGTGGGGGTTTTTATTTTTTGAAAAGTCTCTGATCTATGTAGTATGCCGTCCTCTAACAAAAACCAAAATGGGATTGTTTCTCTCTCTTTCTCCCTTTCTTTTTCCTCTCTTTCACTCCACTGTCTTTTTTTCTGGTAAGCAGCAAGGGTTACGGTTTAGCGGGGCTGCAGTTAGCTCGCAGCCTAGCACGGAAGTTTAGAAGTTCTTTTGCAGCTTTCAAAGTCAATTTACTAACAAATAAATGAACTTCTTCACTCAACTGCTTAGAAAAGTGGAGGGAAACTGTATGTTCCCAAAGGAAGACCCTCTTGTGTAAAAGCAAAAGTATAAACCAAAACAGGGACATAAAAATGACCTCATTGTGAGAGAACTTTCTTTTGGAGTCAGAGAAAAGGGAAAGTTTTCTTCCTGTACATCTCATTTAGATCTTAAGTTCCCATACATTATTTATACATCATATTCAAAGTGCCAGCCTACTCTGCTTGCTGGATTACGTTTCAAACATTTGCCATTGATAAGTCTTTGCTGTATTATATTCAGGCTAAATGTGAATATGTCATAGCGCAGTCAATCTTTAATCCACTGAGCTTCAGGTTCGGACGGCAGGGGGTCCAGTGCTCAGAGCATTGCTTTATACTTAAGAAACATCTGGGGCCAGCTGGGACACTTTACTGGAACATTCAGATGTCTGGAACAATGGCAGCACTTACTGTATGAGTGCGTTTTCATAGGTTTGGGAAGGTTTGGGGGTGACTTAGTTAAAGAACACTAGCTGTTCCCGATCTGAGGTTTGAACCCAAGCAGAAATCTTGCCTGAAGTGACTTTGCCGGTCCCAGGAGAGAAGTGGTTTGGACTGCTGTACATTCTTAATAGTCAGCAGGCAAAAGTCCGTACTACAAAATTATTGCACGTAATTTAGTGCAGTTTGCCACAACTGGCATTCCCGCAAAAGCTATTGGATGCAGAGCTACTGTGCACATCGCCTGGAGACGAGTGTCCCTCCTGGGATGGGTTTTATCTTCCTTGAGACAGTATAAATATGCTCGTGGTGGGGCGTGCGACTCTCCTGTGGTGTGGATGTTGGACAACCAGAAGATTCACTCACAGTTTTATGTCCCTTTGGGGATGACCTACATGCTACTTACATCCCTTTCAGTATTTCATTGTAGAAAATATAATTACTTAATAATTAATCCCAGCTCTAAGAAAATAACTTCCATAGGCACAAAGGTGACCTTGTCTTCAGTATTCACCTCTTCCTTTACGCAGTAGGATCAGATTTCAAGCCTGGAGAAACTCTGGAGAAACTAATAGAGAAGCTTCAATTCAGATGTAGGGGAGACCAAAGGCAGTTGATTTACCTGCAGGAGCCCTCCAGCCAGTCACACCAGAAGCCGGATTGCCACTGCCTTCACTCACCCTGGCCGCCCTTTTGAAATGGTATCAAAGCCCCAGCTTTGGTCCCTTGCTTTCCAACCATGTACCATGGGGAAGAGCAATCACAGGACCATTCACAAGGTAGAATCATAGAATCATACAATCAGTGAGATTGGAAAAGACCTTTAGGATGATGAAGTCCAGCCGTTACCCCAGGAATGCCAAGTCCACCACTAACCACGTCACTAAGGGGGTGTCTAAAGGAGCGCTTTCCTGCCTAGCTGTTTACATCCTCATTTTCTCTTTGCAACCACAAAGAGTCTTTACCCCAATTTACCTTCCTGGGGTTAATGTCTTTAATTGCCCTGAAGTTCTTGAGGTGACTGAAATTCACCCCCAAACAAAAGAACTCAACTGATGAATCCTCCTCACAGGTGCCCTATGGCTGTGGCTCTGGTTCAGCTCAAACAGCCGCTTTGCCGGCAAGCTCTAAAGCTGCAAGTTTCCTCTTTATTTAAGCTCTTATCAAAGGTGAATTTTCCCGCCTGGGCCCGTGCAGCAATAGCTTCCTGCAAGTGCAGCCATGCCCCAGGCACCAACGGCCACAGCCACGTTTGAAGTCCCGATGGCACCGACCCATCCCACCGCCGGGCAGATGAACCGGGCTGAAACCTAAAGAAAAGAGCTAGCATAGACCAGGTCTTAGCCCCAAGTGGATTAGGTGAAGCTAAGGCTCCTGTGTGTGGAGTTTGCCAGAGTTTCAAACGTGTGAATGTCCTTAAATAACCTACATCGCCCGGAGGAATAAGCCAACTGTCACACCCAGTTCTGGATTCCACATTAACAACCTCCTTCCGCAGCATTAAACTTTGCCCTTGAGGACTTTTGTTTAACTTTTTAATTTGAAAAACAGATAGGGTCTGCTTTACAACCCGCACTTTTTGTGCGAGCTGAAAGGCCTCATTGTTCGGGCAGGAGATGTGCAGGTAGGAGTAAGTTTAACAAGTTTGCATTAGATTGTCTTTCTGGTTGCAAACACGTGAGCGGTGCTCACGGGGAGGCCTGGGAGCGGGGGGGTGAAACACGTTGCGCAGGAAGGCCGGTTTAAGAAGATTTTAATAAACAATGGGCCCGTTTCTGGGCTCCTGACGCAGGCAGAAACTGCTACCGGAGTCAGTGAGGCACTTTCAGCTTTTCTCCTTTTAAATATCCTGGATCACGGAGTGTTTCCTTGCTGTTCTTCCCATACAAAGGCCCCAATAGTCAGAAGTGGCTTGAGGATTTCTGTGTGTCTCTGCTATCTCTAGAAGAGCATAAGAAACAAATAGACTTTGGGCTATCAAAGAAACGTAATTGCCATTTCAGACTTCCTGTTTAGGATTCAGTCAAGTAGATATTGTTTATGGTTCATAAAACCTCACTACTGTGAGGATTCTCAGATAGTGGCAGCACAGAGTTTCAACTTTCATGGTGCTGTAAATTAGAGGGGGGGGGGATAGAAGTGTGATAATACTCCTCTGAGAACAGTAAAATAGAGCTCTGCAATGGTTAAATGGAATTTTATAAGTACATTCAGTGTGGAACTGTTTTGCATTACATGAGTTGAATACCTTAGAGATGACACACATCTGCAGGCACTTTATTAAATCCTTAGTCAGCACTTTTCAACCTGATGAGATTACTTCTTCATTTGACTGGAGAAAGGGAAGCAAAGATCTCGTACTGGACTGCAGAATTCTTTCTGATGTTTCACCTTGAGTGCTGGGGAAGGACAGAGAGATGCTCGGCAGGACAATACAGACCCATAGTGGCACCAACAACTGTGTGGCAGCAATTTTACTGAGTAGGACCTTTAGCTCTGCTGGATTCATTTAGCTCTAAACTCACTGGGAGAATAGTAAAGTAAATAAAGGGGCAAAGTAAATAGAAGGGAAATAAAATACTGGCTCTTATGAAAACGCAGGGAGATGGTATCATCCTGACTGTATTTTGATAGTGTACATGAGTTAAATGGAGATTTTAAATTAAGAAAGGCAATACCGCATTCTCCATCTGGGTGCAGGCAGATAGGTTACAGGACATGAGGGGATAAAATGGGTAAGGTGGTTAGACCTGAGAGCACAGCCTGTACCATCAAGCAGCGGACTAAAAGAAGGCATGTAATACTTCAGCCATGCAAACGTAGGGATCCAGGCTGCTTTCTTCCCCTCTAAGCCCCCTAATTGTGCAAAAACCCCCTGACAGATTCCAGCTCTCAGGGCTCCAAATGCATAATGCACCTCCTAGATGTTTTCATTTGGGGTCTCCTGTCCCAGCCCAGAGAAGTTTCACAGGTGCTTCAGGAGGACAATAGTGCTCTTCAGACCTAATCCTGCAAGACTTAGACTTGTATAGGAGGCTTGAGGGGGATATGAGATCTTAATATTAAAATGATTAGCAGAAAAGGAGGATCACCCTGTGTGTGCGTTTGAGCTGTAAGATGCCCTGAATGAAACCGGTGTCCCAAGAGCGGTGCTGGTGGGATCCTGAATGGTAAATGTGCTCTCTTGCCTTGCTATTCTGCTGCCTCAGCCCTTAAAACATCCCATCCAGGAGGGGCTGTAGGAGCAGGGGAAGCAGAATGCAGCTGTTTGTGAAGTGCTCACAGTTGGGATCCCATAGAAGCAACTTCAGTGGAGGCCATCCGGAGATGCGGCACGGGAGTTTCAGAACCAGCCGTGTGCTTTGGGTCGCTCCTGGAAGGGTTAATTAAGTTTTTCATTGGTATTAAGGCTGAGCAGTGTCTGCAGGAGTCATATTGACACCCTAGTGCATGGTAACTCTACTCCTTTATTGACATGTTGCTAGTCAGGAGCACAATAGCACTCTGTGTCTGCAAATCATTGCTAAAATCATCTCAAGGAAAGAGAAGGGGGAGAAAAAAAAAGAGAAAGAGAAAAGTTTGAAAGCCCAGCACCAGACAAAGGCCCCAGAGCTGCACTGCGCCGCCGAAAACTCCGGAGTCAGCAACTTCTATTGATTAAAAACTAACCTTTAAAGTAACTCGCAGAGTGTGTGGTTAGCATTTAAATTTAAACATGTCATGAGTTGATTTGTGTTACTGAATACCAACTCAGAAGGAGTTACATTCACATCAGATTTTTTTTTTTTTTCTAATTCCCTTAAGCAGCTAAAGTATTTCATGAAATGTCAATAGGGCAGGGGGGAAAAAAAAAGGTGTTTTGGAGGGAGGGGACTCGCACCCAGCCTTGCCGTTTTCTTTTCCCATGCAAATAGTCACCCCAAAAAGAAAAGTGTGGGGAGCGACACACAATAATTAGACCTTTGTCTAACTTTCCCAAGTGCCAGAGAAAGACAGATTAATTAAATATACAACAGTGTTGGTTTTTGGAGTGGGGGTCTCTCTTGCTGTGGAGGTCATAAATTAGGCAGAATAAATACTTCAATGTGTTTGCAGCGGGGCTGCTACGTCAGAGCGGCTGGCGGGCGGTGGGAGGGCGCAGCGCGGCTCTTGCTAATGACAGTCACGTCTGGGGCTGTCTGGTTGCCCCTAGCAACGAGACATGATGTAACACCAGGATGAACTTGAACTTGGGGGACTTGAAAAGGGAACAATAGACCAGAGCAATCAATAAAGCCTATTTCAGTGAAGGATTACAGAGCCGCTCTGGGGTAACCTTGTCTGCAAGGCGCAGGCTGAATAGCAAGATGCGTGAAGGAGCGCGGTGCCGCGGGGGGACGGACGGACGGGCGCGCGGACGGGCGGCGGGGCGCAACCATGGCTTGCTCGCTTTCTGCCTTTTTTTTTTCCCCTCCCCTGTTTCCTTTTTTTTTTTTTTTTTTTTAACCAAGAAAAATCTGCTTTTGAAGCAAAAAAGAGGAGTGGCGAGGCCAGAGCAGCTCCCGCCATCCCGGCCGGTGGTGGGCCATGTGGCGGTGGGAGCCAATTGGACATCTGCAATCTAGATTCCAGCCATCGGCTCTGAATTTTTAACCCCTCTACTCCCCGCTGGGGAACTTCCACAGTTCCCAGCCTGGCCAAAGGCTTTCACGCTCAAATGACAAGCGTTAAGGGACGACCCTGCAAAGTTGGGAAGAGTTTGCAGCGTGCGGTGGTCGGAGGTGCCTCTGGCACGGCCCACGCTCCGCTTCCCTGCGCCCGCCTAAAATCCATCAGGCCCTGCAATCAGGGAGGGGAACGGGACTTGGCACCGCTTCACAAATCCTGCCAGAAACTTTTCTCTGTTTATGAACTTTACATATGAGAGCTATTTGGTTTAATTGCAGCCTGCGTAAGTCTAAATATAAAATCTGTAGGCAATAGATGGAGCCGATATGGGACCGGTGTGTTTGTGTTCAGAAGGGTGAGCAGAGGAAGAGTTAGTTAATGAGGTGTATTGGAAGCAGGACAACTTCTCCGATCGTGCTATTTATTTTACTGGTTCCTACCTCCATGGCAAGACCACATAATCTCCAAGTCCCACATGAAACTTGCCTCAGAGTCTTCTGTAAATGTTCATAAATCCTCCCTGGGTTGATTATGCCATCAATCACGTCAGACGTTGAAAAGGAACGGAGGAAAAAGTTGGTAGAACTTGTCGTCAGTTCATACGTGCACACATATGCACCTCATATATTACAGGAGCCGGAGTCCAGAGGTGGGGTATCAGCAATGGCTCTTTAATACCTGAATCTTTCTTGTTGTATTACTTTACTAAGCTAAATAGTTGCCGCTTGTTGGTGTATTCCCACAGCAATATGTCACTGCCAAGTAGCATCCCCCTGCGCCTTCGGTCCCAGGGCCTAACACTGCTCTTATTCATCCCAGGTTCAGGTTGGCCTGACCTCGCCGGGGCCGAGCCGGGTCTCCCCGGTGCGGTGGCACTGCCCCGACTCCAGCAGAGCCCACTCCAGCTTCCCGACAGTGTTTATTTTCCTATCAAGGAGCGAAATTGCTTTCTGTGCTTCGGGCATCTGCGCGGTTGGGTTAAGGACGGTATTGTTGCGGAGCTGAATTCCCAGAGAATTCCCTCCCTTTAGGGGTAGGAAGGAGGGAGAAAAAGTTTTCCCAAAGAAAAACTATTCGTTGAGGTCCACGTTTTGTTTTGAAACACAAGTATGGCCTGAGATACGGGACATTTTTGCTGATCCACTTCCCCCCGGATTTGCTTTATCCCGGCTTTTCTCTAGCGATCCACATTTCTCCTAAGAAAACAGCCCTGTTGTTGAGTTTCTGTGCATCTGTTCCAGTGAGACAGTTGAAGCAGGGCAGTATAAAGCAACAGATGCTTATGCTGGCACATGCCTAAATACCCAAGAAAACCCCGACTGCAGGGTGATAAATGGCACAGGGAGGTGAATGTGCGTCGCCTTTTCAGGGGATTAGACAAAAGTGAACTGGAGGGATCTTCAAGCCATCATCTATTAAAAAGATTGATAACTTGTAACGTGACACAACCCCCGCGTTCATCTATAGCTATGTCCAGCGACTGTCAGCGAGAAAAAAAATGTAATATATTGATTTGTACAGTATTTTTAATTAAGCTTTGTAATTAGGTCGATTCGTCACGGTCTCAATTAGCCCCCCTCTTGGTGGAGGAGGCCAGCGTGCCCGGAGCCCTTTGGGAAGCAGCAAAAACGGGCATCGGGGCTGATGCTTCTCCCATCTCTTTTGCAGTCCTGGTACCTGGGATAAAAGTCTCCGCTTCCCACCACCCACCGGACAGACCACCAGACCCCTTCCCACCTCTGTAACACGGAAGCAGCAGCAACGCAGCGCAGCGACTTCACATCAGCGGAAGGGGAGGCGAGCAGACACCGACAGCAAACTAGTACATGGAAATGGCAAACGTTATGGTTGAATGGCAAAGGCCGTAACTTTTTTGAGATTTTAATTTTATTTTTTTTTCTTTTTTTTTTTTAGACAACTTTAGGACTGTTGTAATTTCTCCTCTGGTGCTGGAAATGGTTGGGCTTCATAACTTTTGAAGTGTTTCATTGGTAGTGTAAGCGTTAGGTGACACTGAGTAGAACTAGCCTTTGCTGCTGCTTACCAACTCGCTGTTGTAACACACTTTCCATATGGAGCCTAACTGTTTTACAGTATCCTCATCGATTTTTTCCCATCCAAGGTGTGAGACTTCTTGAGAAATCATGAAACACACTTAAACTATAACTTTTGTAGTAGCTGAATTCTGCAATATATAACTTACCGGACAGACATAGAGCATGTTTTTCTGTAACATATCAGAAAAAAAAGAAAAAATTGCAGGTTTTCTTTTTTTTTTTTCTTTTGGTTGGGGTTTCTTTTTTATTTACAGTCAGCACTTAGAGACGTAACATGAACCATCAGAGCATTGTCAACGATGTTTTTTTCCACTCGATTGCAGAGCGATTTAAAACCATCGAACTACTACTCTTCACTTCAAAAAAAAAAAGAAAAAAAAAGAAAAAAAAGAAAAAAAAAGTTTGAAATGCTGCACTTACATTGAAAAAAAAAAAGAAAAACATTTTTTCAACAATTTTCAACAATTACACAAAAATTCACGCAGAAATGGGGAAGTTGGTCTGTTTTGACAGAAACTGACAGGAATCAATCAAAACAATCGAATTTTGAATTGAGTAAAGTGCAATTTCATTGGATAGCTAAATATCTTTGTAAGATAGAGATTGTTGAAAATTCTATTTTTGTTTTCCAAGTCCTTCCACCCCAGGACTCTAAATTATTGGGGTAAAAAACAGCCTTGCAAGAAAAAGGGGAGCTATTTTTGCTTTTTATGTTTTTTATTGTTGAACTTGTATCCCTTTAAAACTGAAGGAAAATTTAAAAAAAAAAAAATACAAAAAAAATACAAATCTAATGGTGCTTTTACCACAATATGTTAACTACATTAAATGCTAATTAATCATTTTCTGTTATCAAAGCACATAACTAAAATGAAATCATAATCTCTGTTAATTTTATAAGCTAAAAGTCACTATAATGGATTATGCCAATTCTGACAAATTTTACGTGTTTCCGGCAATATAGGGTTTATCAGTTCTCAAACACCTTGGGAATAAGAGAGAACGGTCCAGAAAGTAAAACACCTTCGTGTCCCTGAACTGGTACATTTTCTGGACTGTGAAGAGAAACATTAACAGAAACGAATGATGCTGATCTTACAACTTATGCCAGTTCAAAAGCAAGGGCACTTGCTGAAGAAGAGAGAGAAAAAAATAAAAACAAGAGAAAAAAGAGACAAAAGAGAAACAAACACACAAAAAGAGAAGTTTGGACCCCAAACGTCCTGTATCTTATGTACAAAAAAAAGGAAAAAAAAAGAAAAAAAAAAAAAAGAGTGCAAGTGATTTTTTCTATCAGACAGCGGAGCACCCCTTTGCTTCACATGCAACTTTAAGAAGGTTTCCTATACTATACATATATATACGTTCTGGTTGGCGAGTCCAGCTAATCAGAGAAAGTCTCTGCATGTTCTAGTGTTAGTAACTAATTTTTATATAGTTAATGTAGGGTAAAGTAGAGTGCATTAAGACACAATATTGTAATCCCTATTCCAGGCACTTGCCTTTAAACTATGTTTGTTCGACCCTTCAGAAGGGTTTCTACTACTGTCCTATACAATCAAGTAACTGAAATTCTTGGGAAGACACTTTGCTCCTCATCTTTTCCCTGAAACAATGTTTTGTTTTGTTTTTTTTTTTTTTTGTTTTCTTAATTTGCACGAAACGAGATGAAAAAAAAAGAAAAAAAAAAAAATTCCATATCAATGTGCCTTGCCCTGGATAGCGATTATTTGTGGAATTGTTGCACATGTTCCTATATTGAAAGGGGGTTTTTCCCTAGTCAAGCATTTGGAGACACTTTTTGTAAATGTGACTTTTATGTCAGCCATTGTCAGTTCCAACATCTAGAATTAAATAGGATGTTAGTTGTTCCGCAGATAGGAGTAGTGTTGATTGTCCTGTATGGTCAGTGGCAGTGCTATTCTGAGATCTGTAGATGCTAGATTATCAGTATTTTTGGATGTTGCTGCATTTTACATTTTATTTGGAGTCTTCCTTTGTTTTCGTTTTGTTTTCTCCCAGATATATGAAAATATGCAATACCTGCTTATATCATGTAGAAAAGCTTAGCGATTATTAATTTTTCTTTTTCCTATTTTATTTTGGGTTTTTTCGTTTGGTTTTTCTTTTTTTTTTCTTTTTTCTTTTCCCTTTTTTTCTTTTTTCCTTTTTTTTTTTTTTTTTTTTTGGTTTTTGTTTTATTTGACCAAAGTTGGTGCTGCACTTGACGCAGTGTGTTTTAGGTGTTTGTCTTTGTACTTTTGTGATTTTGAATGCACATGCAGGAAGGGCTCTTCTTAGAGAAGCAGTCAAACTGTGAAGCACTAAGCTGAACCCTGCTTCAAGCAATTTTTGTTTTACAACTGTTCCTTTCACAAGCAAGCCTTAAAAAAAAACAAAAAAAACACAAAAAAAATACAACAAAAAAAAAAAAACAACTTCCTTTTTCTTCAGATTCCCACACCCATTTTTATTAGCAGACTGCAATCAATCCACATTCAATAAAAGTATATAATGCCCATTTTTATATGCACGTTTTTAAACTTCCAAGTTCTGAAAATTGTTTACTGGTTATTCTCTATTTAAGGAAAAAAATAAAATGTTTTGGATTTTCATATGTGTCTGATAAGTGGTTGAGTAGTCATTTTGCTCTATTGTATTGTGTGATTGTTAGTATATGGTATCACATCCTCTAGCCAGCATCTTTTGCCTTCCCTATAGCACTTAGCTGGGCATTACTTTATTAAGACATATGTGCACTAAAAAAAAATAGCAGCTTTCAGTGCTTCACAGTGAAGGGAAAAAAGCCTAGACAAACATTTTGTCAGAACCTTGCTATGAGACAAGGTATTACCAGTAAATTGGTTGTATATACAATAAAATTGCACCCTTTTTTAAACAAAACAAACTAAGCAATAGTTTGGGCAGTTAGTTGTTTTTAGTGAGCATGTTGTAGTCATGGCTGCAAAGAGAGAGAATTAAACTGCCCACTCAGAAGATATGTAATTTGTATGTTGTATAGTTTTATTGATTACACTGATTTATTCTACCCTATTTTATAATGCAGGACTTTTGTAATGTTGTTTAAATGAGGAAAAATTTCTGTCAAAATTAGCTTAGTGGAATTTCTGATTGTTCGTTATAAAGGCAGCGTTCATAGAATTGCTTTTTTTTGTTTGTTTTTTCTTTTTTCTTTTGTTTTTTCTCTTTTTTTGTTTTTCTTTTCTTTTTTCTTTTTTTTTTCTTTTTTTTTTTTTCCTTTGGGAACTGGATTTAAGTTAAAAACTTTCCCGTTTCCTTTTTTTGTATGTATTTAAATACAGTTATTTTTCTTCTCTCAATGGTATAGCATATTCCTATGCTTGAGAAGTATAGGCTACTGAAGAACCATTGTAAATGGACATTACAGGTATGCTGTATTTTTGAAGGTATTTTGTCATATTGAGTTTGATGACGCTAAAGTTAGGGAACTCTGAGCAGAATTGTGAGAAAAAGAAGAAAAAAATGTTTTAAAGGCTTTAAAACATGAGGTAGGCGGTCAAGGGTGTAAACCAACAGGGGTTGTAAAGTATTACACACTAAAGTACGTTTTTCCTTCACCTTAACTCTCCCGCAGGAAACCCGGCAGCTCCGTTCTGTGCAGGTGTAGAGAACAAACAGTGTTGTCCCCTCCGAGCCAGGCAGGGAGCGGGGAGCCGAGCCCAGGGACCCCGCTCGGGGTGTGCAGGCAGGGGCAGGCAGGAGTCGGGCCGCGGCCGGAGCCCCTGGCTCCGCGTCACATCCCCATCCCGCTGCCCTCCCGGTCTATCCCTTTTGGAGTCACGAGAACAAGTTCTATTCCCTCTCTCCCCCCCCCCCCCCCACCATCTCCGTCTC
>JAOEHX010022515.1:0-11291 GCA_025448015.1 Bolborhynchus lineola
AAAACATTCTAAGCAGTAACCAAAACATTGGTGTTATCAACACTGTTCCCAATGTGAAAGTCAGGAAAAAAAAAAAAAAAAACAAAACCAAAAACACAGCTCCGCACCAACAACCAAGAAGGAGAAAAATGACTGCTACTGCGGAACCCAGGACAAATCCAAACCTACCCTCCCTCATCTTAAAGCCATTTCCTCTTGTCCTGTCACTAAAGCCCTTCTAGAAAGTCCCTCTCCAGATTTCTTGTAGACTTTATGACTATTTAAATTGTTAGTAACAGCTTCAATCCCTTTGGAAAAAAAGGAAAGCTAAACAAATTTGTTTTCTCAGTAGTAAAATTACTGGCACATAAGTACTGTCAAAGCAAAGCATGGTGTGAAATTATGCATCTTGTCATAATAAATCATCCACTGTGTAGCTCTAGTTTCATGTTTGGCTGGGCTGAGGTCAAAGCACATGATTGAACAAGGGAGAAGAAGTGGCATGATGAACAGTAAAAATAGCTGCAAGACACATCAATGTCATTGCTGTCTGCAGCAAAGAAGCTTTGATCTGCAAACAAACACCTCTGAATGTTCACCTGACCTCATAGGATCCTGTGTGCCATTTTGGGTTTATAAGAAGTCAGTAGGCTCCAGTCTTTCTTCTTTATGTGTACTTCTATTAGGAGAATTTTATGTGGACTGCTATTAGGAGAGGTGCTGTTCCACTGGAGTCAGAACAGCAATTTTACAAAAGTGAGGTTTTTTTCCCTCTTCAGCTGCATACTTTGGGCTGTTTCCCAGTATGGCACAAAGGTGCCTTCCACACTATCTATCTGGGATATCATATCTACCTGGTTTGTCAAATGTGCTCATATAACCTGGATACTCAAGTATGACTCCAGTAGCACTATGTTTAGGCAACTGAATGCAGCCCTAGTATTATTCATGAGTGTTATCAGACCAACATTAAGCAGAAAGCTAGATCCAGAAATGCCTGGAGAACAAGTGATGCCAAATCAAAACCACAGGGAAGATTTGACAATTTCTTGATGATGAAGGAAATTTCATGCCACATGTGATTAAAAGTTTTTCCCAAGTATTGGGAAAACAAAGACAGCTTTGATTTAAGTAGCCAGAGGAGAAAATCATAGTCTATATGTCACAGTAGAAAAAGAACAGAGCATTGGGAAAATTGTGCTCATCACTAGCAAAATCTTCATTAAAGAAATGGAAAAAGCCAGCAGCAGAACAGCAAGTGAAAACCAGGAAAATTAGCTCATACTAAGAAGCAGTTGTAAACTTTATACAGTTGAAATCTGTTACCTTTTCTAACAGTATCCTCCAGCAATTCGCAAAGGTCACCAAGTCTTTGTGCTCAATATTCTAAAAATCCCAATGCTTAAAAAATGCATGTTTTATACTGCAAAATCTATCACACCATCAAACTAATTAATAACCTAATTAATCACACACTGCTAAAGGAGCTGAAGTCTCTAATAAAGTCATTATTTGCAAAAGAGCAAGCAGGTTTCAGGACTGGATGAAGCACAAGAAACAGAGCTGAAAACTGAAGTAGGAAGTGAAAAGCATATGAAACAGTAAACTGCCTATAAAGACATTGGGTTTACACAGTGATGAATGTACATAGCCAAGGCATTGTCCTGCCTAGCTGAAATTGAACTGAAGCCTATGGACAAGTTCTGCCCTAGACAAAAGATATCTATTTAGGAGTCTGGACATGTTTTGTGGTAAACAGAACAAGACCTGACTAGGTTTTTATCTCCTTTAATTTCTTTTCCAGCAGGAGCTGGCACTGTTCACAGCTTGCCTCTTGCTCTCTTCCCATTGATAGCAGTCACATCTTTCCAGAAAATGTCTTCAGGCAATCCTCTGCACAGGCTTCTCATCCACTCAGCCAGCAACTTTACCAGCTGTGACTTTAAATGAGGAGCTACGTTGAGACTCTTCTACCCAGCTTTGCAAAGAATGGACTTTAACTTTTGTGTGCTTTATTAAGAACACATATCCAAGACAGAAATGTGTTATCTGTCTCATATACAGTAGGAAGGATTCTATAGGTACACTGCAAATAAAAGACAGGCTAGGGACAACATGGGCCCTCTCCAGAAGCTATCAAGAGAACTGGCTACCCTGGATTTGGAGAAGTCTGAGGTTCTTAATGACTTCTTTGCTTCAGTCTTTGCTGGCAAATGCTCTGACCACACCACCCATGTCTTGGAAGGCAGATGCAGGGAGTGTGATAATGAAGATCCTGGGCCCACTGTAGGAGAGGTTCTGGTTTGAGACCATCTTAAGAACCTGAACGTATACAAGTCCATGGGACCTGATGAAATCTATCTGCGGGTCCTGAAGGAGCAGGCAAATGAAGTTGCTAAGCCACTGTCCTTTCCAACCCTAACTATTCTATGTTTCTATGATAATGGCACCTTATTCATCAGCTTGTTCCCTTTTCTAGAAAATCAGCTTGTAAAGAATCTTTTCTCTCCGCCACAGAGAAGTGGTCTCACCATAATGCCTGTGCCACAGGGCTGAAAACAAGTGTCAAGAAATACACTTTCTATTTGACTGAATCTGAAAACTAGAAGATGGACATATGACATCTAAACCGCATTAAACAACTTGATTTACAGTATGATTCAGATGCTAAATAATTTTTCACTACTGTTAGAATACAGTCTACAAAGAAAGTAGGAAAAAGGGGTTTGTTTTATAGATCTATTTTAATTAAAGCTAAATACTCTATTTGCTAAGTGTAATTAGTGCAGAATGGAGTTTTATAAAAATAGTAAATGATAATATAATTACAGATGCTAGCTGCCTCTTAACAAAAAATTAAGTCAGATTTCTTATGAAGAAGAGCTTGTATTATGGTTGATGCATATTCATAAGCAGACACACTTTGTGTCATCCTTCTGCTAATAACTAAAGAAAAACTAATAGTACATATTCTTTACATTCACTTAAATATTCCATGAACTCAAATGCATTTGTTGTGCTTTTTTATAACTAATATGACTATCTAGTGTTAAATTCTGTGATTTAAAATAGATATATTTCCATTCTTAAGCGATTTAAGGTTGTTATACATTACAACATAACCCAAGTTTAAAAGAATTAGTTTTATAAGGAACATTGAAAGTGGAAATGCATTAAAAGAGAGACTAGGTAAACACTTGGAAGATCCACTGCAGGATAGACTAAATAGATAAGCTACATCAGGGTCAAGTCCCTAGAGGTGTTACTTAGCAGCTGGAAGGGTATTAGGGCCAAATATGCTGGCCCTGCTCTCCAGGTGTTAGCTAATGGCTGCTATTCCCACTGTTTCTGTCCCTACTGTCTGTTGCTGACAAAAGCAAAAAATCCAACTCTAATTCTGCCTCCATTTCTTCTCCAAAAAAGAAAATAAATGGGTAAAAGAAAAAAAAAAAAAAAAAACGACCCAAGAAAACCAAACAAAAACCAGATTGGTTAGGAGATAACTGACAAAAAAAGAGAAGTGTATGAGACTAATGAATAATACCACCACCACCAGTAGCAGTAATAAAGTATGAGCTGAGAACTGAAGTTGTAGAATGAGAATTGCCTTCCTGCTCCCTGAAGGCATCCAAGCATCCTTTGGATGCTGCCTGTTATTTGCTATTTCCTGCATGATAACATGACAGATAAAAGAACAGAAATATGACCAATGGCTGCCATGACTTTTCCGGATATTCTCCAGCCAAGCTTTCTCCTGCTAGTGGTATTAAAGACTCACCTTGAACAGGCAAAGAGGAATTTGACAAAACAGGCCCCATGACTCAGTGAGACCTTGGGTGGGAACTGTGTAAGTGAAAATGAAAAGACTGGGAGAACTGTGCAGCCAGAACCTCAGGAAAAGGATCTGGGGAGGGGGATGGAGGCTGAAAGAGAAGCAGACTCATACCCTCTGCCTGAGCATGAAAAGGTCTCCTTCTCATCACAAAAAAATGTCACAAGCCTTGTGAACCATGGTGTGCAAATACACATACCACTGTCCTGTGTCTGTCTTCATTATGTTACTGGGCTCAGTGGCTCCTTGGTTAAAATCAGTGTGCCTTCTCCTGTAGGTGGGAAATCTTTGGACATGTAGGGACGTAAGGTCACATATGGGAGTGTAACCCCAGATTTTTCTAGCAGACTAACAGTTTCTAGAAAGTTATATAATTTACATGAGCTGGTTCAAGGGGTGGTGGTGAAAATGAGCATAACTAATTCCCTATTGTGTAATTCGGAGAGCATGGTACAACTGGGATCTACCTTGGAAAATATCCTTGGAATTTTTGATCATGCAATTAGTGTGCATGATCGATGTATGACTGACACATCTGCATTACAGTAGGAACAGAGAGAAACCTTGGTTGTACATTGCCTAGATTTGTAAGACTCCTTTCTTCATTCTCCAAACATACCTTGGCAGGCCTTATTTCATTCTGTGGGTATTTGAGAGACCTAATACCACTACAGCAAATATTTGAAGTCGTTTGATTTCATAGCAAAACAGGAGAAGCAATAGCAGGCATTGGATTTATACCTGTTTGACTATCTAGACCAGAAATGGTTCTGCAGTCATCCAGTTAAAGAAGAAAAGCATTAGCAAAAGATTCATCTGCCAACCACAGTTATTCATAACCAAATCAAATCTGTCAAACTCTAGATCGGCTCTGGAAATGCTATTCTCTGAATTGTTTCAAATCACAATTAGCAGGTTCTCCATCTAAGACAAAGATGGAGATCCTTTTTGAAAATAATTTATTTTTTTCTTAATGAAGACATGAGAGTTAAAAAGTAGAAACAAAATGAAACTTCAGAGATGATACCCTAAAAAACAAAAATAGACTTAAAACCAGTAAAGATATCAAAAGGAGTCTTCACAGATCTCACAGAGAAGGTTGTGAAAATATAGCCATGAAAAGAAGTAAAATTAAACACAAATAATTGAGCTTACTGAAATTAGTAATATTGTCACCAGCTTTAAAATGGGATCTTCTGTTCTTACTTCAGTATTTCTATTATGTCAAGACGTATCTGTTTCAGCGTGGGTTTATTCTCCTATCTGTTCGTCAGCAGCTCTGTATTGGGGTAGGTAATTCATGTTTGCACCAGAGTTATAGCTCAGGACTGTGTGACTTGAGACATGCTATCCTGGGTTCAGCAGTAGCAGTCATTTTTCTCCTTCTTAGTAGCTGGTGAAGCGCTGTGTTTTTGACTTTCGGCCTGGGAACAGCCTGATAACACCGATGTTTTGGTTACTGCTTAGTAACCCAGGACACATACACATATTCCATGAAGTCATTTAGTCGGCACCTGGCACACACATAACACATAAGGTCATAAGAGCCCCAAGAGCTCCCGTGACCTCCTCAAATCCTACTCTAGAGAGCTGTTCTCTGCTGTGAGAACAAGCTTGTAAGACATTTGAATTAAAAGTACAACAGAAATCTGTTGTTTCAAACTAGATAATATTTAAGTCCAAAATAATCCTGCTTTCTATTTATTGATATCATCAGCTAAGGCAAAATTGGTTTAGACCAACACTCAGCTGCAATTACTACAGCAGGCTACACTTCACTTGTCAGCTGTTATAGGTGCATCACTGTCTGCTTTATGCTTAGAAAGCTGCAAATGGCTAAAGACTTTATTGCCCTTTATCATTTTTATTATCATTAGTGTGGTGCCTGTGACTGAAAAATTAGTTGTGTTACAAAAACAAAAGGAAGGTAAACATATTAGTAATCATAAAAATAAATGTGATGTATTGATCATGTGTTAGTAGGAGAGTTGTGGGGGAAGGTTTTGTCTCTTAAGTCTGTTAGAGTTTATCGAAGAAGTCTGAAAGTACACAGTATAAAAGTGGTCCAGGGGAAAGAAGGTAGTCAGAACTCCAAAACAGTCTGGAGGACATCCATGAAAGTGTTTTAGACAACCTAAACTACAGAGAGACAAGAGGGAGCTTTTTCTCACAGGTAGTATGTATTATCAACAGTTAAAAGTAGGAAGCAAAAGCTAGAAAGGATTGTTCAGCTCCTGTAACACAAAGGAATTACCCTAGGGAGAATTGTTCTTATATTGCTGTTTTTCAGCATCCTCATGAAAAATCTGGGAAAGGAGAGATGCATAAGATAACAAGATTTGCTTATATAAAAATCTTACAAATTCTCAAAACTGAATTGTGTGCCAAGAGTTGCAGAAGGCTTTTGTGCTATTGAGTGATTGGGACATAAAGCATCTGATGAAATTTCAATTTAATAAATGCAAAGTCATGCACAAGGGGAAAACACAGGCCTAATTTTATACACAGACGGATGATTATAAGCTTGAAATGATATATGGCCAGTTAGGAGTCACTGCAGACAATTCTCTGAAAACAGAGTAAACAGATACAGAAAAAATAGTGGAGCCTTTCTGCTGGATCTTAGGGGCTAGGGCCATCCTTTAAGAATTAAGAAATTCTCCCACTAGCAGCCTGTGCTCGATAGGAGTTTAAAAATCCTCTTGTAGATTCATTAATTGATGTTAAACCTAGTAAAACTCAACTTGAATCACAGAGAGCTCCATGCCAGGACACATGGTAGGTCAAAAACTGATGGAAGCTTATTTGACTCTGTGCCTCTGAGAAGGGATGTCAGCCAAGAACATACATTAAAGTCTGTCCTAACAATTCCGTCACATCTAAATATATGACCATTAATAATTCACTTTTGAAAAAAGAGGGCTGTTTTTTTCACCAGCCATCCCCTTTAAAGGTTCATGCTACCCCTATATTACAGCACAATACACACAACTGCTTGCTTGCATTTTGGTTACTCTTCTACAGTGGCTGTTTCTCCTACACGCTAGATTCAGTATAGGAGTGCTACTGTGCATGTCCTTTACCCTTGCTTTCCTCCAGACATTAAGAAGAATATTGGCATGACATGTAAACTGCCTGCATTATTCTTTAAATAAATTGAAATGAATAGCAGAACTATACTGAGACTTCTTGAAACTCAGCTCTCATTTGTAGAACTGTTTCACCTACTTCTTCCTTCAGATGAACTGTTTGCATTCAGGCTAGAATCTAGGTGTTAAATCATAATAGCAATAAACATTATTTATTTAATTTGATTACTAGTCTGTTCTTTCAAACAACTGTTCTTAAACCCAAAAGTGATTTTATCTTGCTTTTGAAAGCTACAATCTGGAGCAGGGCATTCAACATTTTTTCAGAATGGAAACTTGTCTCTTTTGAAAAAGATAATGCAGACAAAATGTAAACGAATGAGAGCACTCTAAAACTAGACTTACCACTAAGAATAAAACAGCTTAAAAAGAAAATAATAATGCAAATTTAGTGTTAAATAATGCAAACTTTAGTGTTAAATAAAGCAAAATAAATGGTTCCTTAAGGAGAGGACTCAGACATTCAATAGTACAATGATACATAGGCTTTTGCTTTATATTGAGATAAATTATTATGCAAAAGGGTTGCAGGGGTTTCTCTATCATCCTCTATTACATTACAGAAGAGAAAACAAATGTACACACTTTTTTTCTGAGAGAACTCTGTGGCACTCTGTACCAATTTGTGGCTTCACAGAAGTCTCTAAGCTATCTCAATGAAGCAGGTTTCCTTGAAGAATAAATTGCAGTAAAGGGGCTGAGATGACAGGAAGAACTAGCAAGCAAGTTTTGTCCAGTAAGCACAATATTTTGCATATGGAGGAAAAAAAAATGAGAAGAATTTACTCCTCAAGGAAATGCCATAGATTTGGACACTGCTAGAGGCTACCAGAGGTGAATATTTTTGCACTCCTACAAGTATCCTTTTGGCTAAAAAGAGACTAGCAAAAGAGATAACTGGAACTGGTCTCAAAATCTGATCTTCATGGTACAACAGGATACAATGGAAAAGCAGCAATTTCAGTACAAATCTAATCTACTCAGTCACATCTTGCGCACAACATGGGCTAATATGGCTAAAGACTTTATCTGAAGAGTGATCCCAGATGCATTTCTTTTAGCTAAATAGAAATAGTGGATCCAGTGGATTATAAGTGGATATGCTGGGCATTGCATAAAGGAATAAGTTAAATACAGTCTGATTTTGAGAATGTATGCTTGTTAGAAAGATAGGGCAGAATTTATATTGTACTAGGACTGCATTTGACAAAAGTCATTCAGGATGCAGAAGAACAGAAAAGTGTCAATACAGGGTTCCTCTATATTTGAATGTATTTTGATACTAAATTAAGGAGCATGTAATTTCTCACCGTGAACCACTTGCTGAGCTGACAAATTTCAGTATTGATGACTTCTTGGAGATACCTGATAGGAATTAATGTGATATATAACAATGTAGGTCATGGTTGAGAAAGACTGTTGAACAGCTACAGTATTGGGTAAACTTAATGGGAAATTTCATTCCAGTGAATGAACAGCCCATGTTCACAGGATGCTTGGGCAGAGTAGGGAAAGATCTGATGTAAGCCCAAGAAGTTATACAGAAAGTGTGACCCATATGTCACACACAGGGGCATAATAGTGCTCAGGCACTTCTCTGAGAGTCTAGCCACATTTCTAAGGCTGTATGCCTAACTGTGGTTGAATCAAGAATGTCAAAGTAGTATTCTCAATTTCCTATTAGCACACCTTCTGTCTCCCTGAATGAGCAAAACAGTTTGAGGCTAAATCTGAGGCTTTCTGGTTGTCATTTGTCACTTAAAAGTGGACTGCTAATTGGGCAACACAGGAGTTACTCCAGCTGAGGCTGCAGGCAGCTTGTAATTGTCACAAGAAAGTGAGGAGTAAGTAACTTAACTGGGACATTTTTCCCCCTCAAAAAAAAAAAAAAAAAAAAAAAAAAAAAGAAATAAATAAGTGTGATTTAAGACTCTAAGGAAAGAAAAGTGTTTAGGAAAACTTGAGAAAATGTCTTTGAAAGATGCAGAGGAAGGTAACTTTAAAAGGAGGAAAAGCTGAAAAAAAAATTGAGTAGTACCAGCCTCAAACTTTGAAACCTGATCAGAAAAAAGAGCCTATGAATCTGTAAAAACTTTGAATTTAAAGACATGGAAATGGCAACAGTCATCTCCACATTGCCAAGACTCCCAGAGTATCTAGCCAGCAGAAAAATAAGCTCCTGGGACCAGGCAGTACGCACTGTTACTTTGCTGGGGAAGCAGCTGCATATATATCTAAAAAGGCTAGTTTGTATGAGGATAGGTCAGAGGCGAATCTGACTGTTTGGTTATGTTCTAGCATGGGTATCATTTCAGGAAAGGAGCCTGCAGCAGTGAAGTTAGAAACAGGCACTCCTCTACAGCATTTTTGGGAGAGATATTGAACTGTACTCAGCAGAGAGGAAATTAGCTGGAGATAGATAGATACCAAAATAACACCTGAGTAGGAGCCATTAATGCAGCAAGTGAGCTTTCTGTGCAACTTGTCCATTGCCTTCCCTGTGACTAGCCACAAAATCCCAAAGACAGCACTGTCTTGCTGCCTGTTTTCCTTGCCTTTGCTGAGCAGACCCCAGGTTGCAGCCTTCATTTAAACCAGATCTTGAAGCTATCCATCAGCTAAATAGGCAAGTGGGGAGGGTGGGGATGATATCAAAGTTGCGTGAGATTAAGGAATGGTGAAAAACTGGCTTTTGCTGGTGTTGGCCAATATTTCTAGAAAAGGCAGAAGCAGACGAATATTGGGCTCAGGCACAAGTAACTACAGGCACAGATAGGTACCTAATTATTAAACAAATTATCATTTATTTATTAAGTTTTGCTTACCATAAATCAGTAGTCAACAGGCAAGCCAAAAAGCATCAGTCCAAATGCCAGTCAGAATAAGCTATAGGCTAAACCAGGCTATCCACTCCAAATATTAGTAGAAATGTTATGTCTTGTCTTTGCCTTCAGGCAGAAAAGCATACATACAAATACTTGACAGCCTTTGACAGCCTGACACTATCAAAACCAAGCAACACATGCAGCAATTGTACTGCAGTCAAAGTATTTAGGTCTATTGAAACATGAGTTCAATCAGAGGCCATCAGATGACAAAGGTTCCTTCTTGTTGTGGATCACAACACTTTATTGTCAGTCTATAATGATTGCATCCTAATAGCAGTATTTTGGAATAGGTTTTGCCGCACTTCAATATTTATTGTCAAAATTTAGAGAGGAATGAGAAGAAGTAGAATACTTTTAGTGTCGTAATACCCATTTTGTTGTTTAAGTTGCAGGTATTTGGAAAACACTATTTGAATAACACAATATGCTGAAGGTTACAAATTATGGATAGGGAAAAAAAATTTGACAACTCTAACCAACTCTGGGATCTCCAGAGCAGAGTATAAGAAAGACATAGTCCTTTTATAGCTGGTCCAGAGGTATGCCACAAAAATTATCAAAGGGATAGAAGACCTCTCCTGTGAAGAAAGGCTGAGAGAGTTCTGTTGTTTAGCCTGAAGAAGTCTTCGGGGACAACTTATTGTGGCCTTTCAAAACTTAAAAGGGGCTTATAAGAAAGATGAACATAGGCTTTTTTACCAGGGCCTTTACTGATAGGAGAAGGGGTAAGAGTTTTAAACTGAAACTGGATAGATTTAGATTAGATGAAAGGGAAAATTCTTCACTATGAGGGTGGTGAGATACTGAGAAACATTGCTCGGAGTTGTGAGTGCCCCTTCCATTCTATGATTCTGCCTGTGAGGGAGATGTGTGTACTTCAGTGAGATTCAGCAGATGCTAGTAAAATAGCAGCTTTTTGAGTTCTGTTCTTCATTTTTGGGCAAAGAAAATGTAGATGCATCAAAGCTGTCAGCAGTGCCTCATAGGTTTACGTGCAATGTATTTTCCAAGCATTTTTAATAATAAAGATATAATAAACATATTTGTATCCAGTCCACACCTTTCTGTCCTTAACTGCTGCTTTGCCTCAGGAGGCCAAAGTTTTGTTGCTACCCACTCACTGAACGATCAAAATTTTTCAAATACTTCTCTTGTGGAGATAAAGCATTACTATTAGAAACCATGCAAGACCTACTGAACATTTCATCTCTGCCTGCAAGAAATTCATCAGGATGGGATCACACTGAAAATTGTGATAAAAATTTATTCCTTACTGAATAATTACTGAACCGTAATCGTGACTGCATTCAGCCTCTGCAATACCCATCTAGAGTACCTAAACCTACCACTGTCACATTAAAAAAAAAAATCAAGCAAAGTGAAAAAAAAAAAAAAACAAAAACCAAAAACCAGAAAACCAGACCATACTGTCCTGGGTTCAGC
>JAOEHX010022516.1:0-13902 GCA_025448015.1 Bolborhynchus lineola
TATCCACCGAGTGGTCCACCTATCAAATTGATGTCTCTTCAATTTAGAGACAAGGATGTCATGTGAGACAGTGTCAAACACTTTGCACAATTCCAAGCCTCAGTTCAGCTTTATATGAATTGAATATGAGTCAGCAATGTGCCCAGGTGGTTGAGGAGGACAACAGCCTCCTGGCTTGTATCAGCAATAGTGTGGCCAGCAGGACAAGGACAGTGATCATCCCCCTGTACTTGGCACTGTGAGGAAGCACCTCAAATGCTGTGTTCAGCTGTGGGCTATTCACTTCAAGGCAGACATTGAGGTGCTGGGCCATGTCCAGAGAAGAGGAATGAAGGAGATGAAGGGTCTGGAGCACAAGTCTTATAAGGAATGATTGAAGGAACTGGCATTGCTTAACCTGAAGAAAATGAGATTCAGGGAGAACTTATCGCTCTCTACAGTTACCTGAAAGGAGGTTGTAGTGAGGCGGCGGTTGGTCACTTCTCCCAAGTAACAAGAGAGGAAATGGCCTTAATTTATGCCAGTGGAAATTCAGCCTGGATATTAGGAAAAATTTCTTCAGGGTGGTGGAGTCACCATCCCTGGAGATATTTAAAAGACATGTAGATATGGCTCTTAGTTATATGGTTTAGTGGTGGACTTGTTTGTGCTGGGTTAATGGCTGGACTCAGTGGTCTGAAAGGTCTTTCAAACCTAAGTGATTCTATGATCCATACAGACCCCATTCAGCACTTGACCCACACCCACATCCCACTGCATGTCTATGCAGAGCCCTGCACTCCCAGACACAGGCACGCTTTTTATTTCACAGTCCTGCCTTTTGCTTAGACACAGTTGACATGATGTACCAGTGACTGGGGTGGAGTATGGGAGATCAGACTTCCTGATCAGACACAGGGCTGTAGCCTCAAAGCAGAGACCCTCCAGACAGGTGAATTATTAGTGCTTGAATCTGTTTATGCTCATGCCAAGGCTCTGAATAGGAGGGAGTGGGAATAACATTTAAAAACCATCTTCCTCCCATCCACTTTCCTGCCTCCCCTGGGTTCCTATATATCTCTTAGCTCTATGCACAGGTTTAACAAGCTCATTTTTTTAATCAATGAAATCATCTACTTGTAATTAACCAGAAAACGTGAGCCTTGGCAAATGACCTTTCTTTTTGATGGAACAAATATAATTACATTGTCACTTCAGTCTGGTTTAACAAACAACCAGAAAATGTTCATTAATAAGCTGCCATACTGAGATGGCAGTTTATGATGGCTTAAAAGAATTTTTAAGCTTAGTTAATTAACACTGTCTAATCTACCAGAACTAATGAACTTTCAACTACAATAGTAGGTCAATGTCTTTGCATGCAATGACACGTAAACATTACAAGTTGCAAATTTATTAAAGCACAAATTCTGAAGAATAAAAGTAAAATGTGACCTTTACTAAATTTATATCTATTTAAATGTTCCTGCTATAATTACATAGTAGGAATAAGAAAAGTAATGACCTACTTACATGTGGCAGAAAGTTGTCAGTGTTGGAATGCTACAAAGCAGGAAGACAAAGCACTAAAATTAACAACTAATAATGTATTATTATCAATAATGACTATTTATTAAATCATCTGAGTAAGGCTTCCCCACCCACTCGCACAGTCCCCCTTATTATGGATGGTACAGGCTTTAAAAATCAGCAAGGGAAAATCAGGCAAACCCAGACAAATTTCACTAAAGAATACTAAAAAAAAGAAAAAAAGTTACTTGAGAAAAATCTCTTCCTCATTCTATTAACTCTTAATAAGTATGATGAAACATAAGTTCCAGAAGATTGGAAAAGTATGCATGTGGTCTTAGCATTCAAAAAAGCTGTTGTGATGAAACAAGCAGCTTAGAAGCTGATTAATCTATCCTCAATCCCAGGCAAAATAATGAGGAAGATGATATGGAAAGCAATAAGGATTAAAAGATAAGGATATAATTAATTCCAGTCAATAGCATTTAACGAAAAATATGCCAGACAAATCTGATTTCATTCTTTTATGAGCTTATGAATTTGGTGAATAAAGGTATTTGCATATGGAAGTCATATGCTAGCATTTTGTAACAGATGTTACAAAAATCACAGTAACTTAAGCATGATATCCTGCTACACTATTTTCAGTAGACATCATGAAAGATTATAAGGAGATTGCTTTTAAAATATCATAAACAGCCTTGGTTACCTGCGCCTAGGAAATATAAGAAAGATTAGAAGAAGTGATTCCAGGGTGAAGAAGGCAGAGAAACCATCTCAGAAAAAGAAAGACATAAGCAAAAGGCAACACAGCAACAAGTGTGTATGATTGGAGGACTATGATGACAGCCTGGGAAGGGACCATTTGCAACATCCTTTCTGCTCTTCCCAAAATTTGAACCCCTTCCAACACCTGTCAAATCCACAGTGTGTGCACATACAACTATCTTCATCACCAAGCATTACTCATTACAATCAGTAACGTGATGACAAAATTTGATGAGTATACCAAGATCAGCAGAATGGTAAATAATGCTGAGGATCAGGCACATACAGAAAGCAAATGACATGAGTAAGGCAGAATCATAGAATCATAGAATAATTAGGGTTGGAAAGGACCTTAGGATCATCTAGTTCCAACACCCTGCCCATGGGCAGGGATAACTCACACTAAACCATGTCACCCAAGGCTCTGTCCAACCTAGCAATGAACACTGCCACAGATGGAGCATTCACAACTGCCCTGGGCAACCCATTCCAATGCCTCAACACCCTCACAGTAGAGAATTTCTTCCTCATATCCAATCAAAACTTCCCATGTTTAAGTCTGAACCAGTTCCTCCTTGTTCTATCACTACAGTCCCTAATGCGGAGTCCCTCCCCAGCATCCCTATAGGGCCCCATCAGATACTTGAAGACTTCTATGAGGTCTCCATGCAGCCTTCTCTTCTCCAGGCTGAACAGCCCCAACTTTCTCAGCCTATCTTCATACAGGAGGTGCTCCAGTCCCCTCATCATCCTGGTGACCATCCTCTGGACTTGTTCTAACAGTTCCATGTCCTTTTCATGTTGAGGACTCCAGAACTGCACACAATACTCCAAGTGAGGTCTCAGGAGAGCAGAGTAGAGGAACAGGATCACCTCCAACCTGCTGGTCACACTCCTTTCGATACAGCCCAGGATATGGTTGGCTTTCTGGGCTGCAAGAGCACACTGCAGGCTCATGCTCATTTTCCCATTGACCAACACCCCCAAGTCCTTCTCCACAGGACTGCTCTGAATCTCTTCTCTGCTCAACCTGTAGCTGTGCCTGGCATTGCTCTGACCCAGGTGTAGGACCTTGCACTTGTCATGGTTAAACTCCATAAGGTTGGCATCAGCCCACCTCACAAGCATGCCAAGGTCCCTCTGGATGGCATTCCTTCCCTCCAGCATATCAAACGAACCACTCAGCTTGGTGTCATCGACAAACTTGCTGAGGGCGCACTCAATCCCACTGTCAATGTCACCAACAAAGTTGTTGAACAAGACCGGTCCCAATCCCTGAGGGACACCACTCGTTACTGGTCTCCATCTGGATATTGAGCCACTGACCACAACTCTTTGCATGCGGCCATGCAGCCAGTTCTTTATCCACCAAGTGGTCCACCTATCATATTGATATCTCTCCTATTTAGAGACAAGGATGTCACGTGAGACAGTGTTGAATGCTTTGCACAAGTCCAGGTAGATGACATCAACTGCTCTATCCCTGTCCATCAGTTCTGTAGCCCCACCATAGAAGGCCACCAGATTGGTCAGGCAGGATTTCCTCTTAGGAAAGCCATGCTGCTGTCACCAGCACCTTGTTGTTTTTCATGTGCCTTAGCATGGCTTCCAGGAGAATCTGCTCCAAGATTTTGCCAGGCACAGAGGTGAGGCTGACTGATCTGTAGTTCCCCAGATCATCCATTTTCCCCTTCTTGAAAATGGGGGTTATATTTCCCTTTTTCCAGTCTCTGAGATCTTCACATGACTGAAATGAGTTTTCAAATATGATGGGCAGTGGCTTAGCAACTTCATTTGCCAGCCCCTTCAGGACCCACGGATGGATTTCATCAGGTCCCATGGACTTGTGTACCTTCAGATTCTTAAGATGCTCTCATACCAAATCCTCTCCTAAAGTGAGGTCAGGGTCCACATTCTTACAGTCCCTGCATCTGCCTTCCAAGACTTGGGTGCTATGGTCAGAGCATTTACCAGTGAAGACTGAGGCAAAGAAATCACTAAGAACCTCAGCCTTCTCCAAATCCAGGGAAGCCAGTTCTCCCGATAGCTTCTGGAAAGGGCCCAAGTTGTACCTAGTCTGTCTTTTATTTGCAATGTACCTATAGAATACCTTCCTGTTACCTTTAACATTCCTAGCCATGTTTAATTCTAAGTGGGGCTTAGCTTTCCTAACTTGATCACTAGCTTCCCGGACAACATCCGCGTATTCTTCCCAGACCATCTGCCCTTGCTTCCACCTTTTATAAGCCTCTTTTTTCCTTCGAATTTTCCTCAGCAGTTCCTTATCCATCCAAGGGGGTCTCCTGGCCCTCCTGCCACACTTCCTTGTAGTTGGGATGTATCGCTCCTGAGCATGCAGCAGGTGATCCTTGAATATCTTGGGCCCCCGTGCCCTCAAGGGCTATATCAGATGGAACCTTACTAAGGTTCCTGAAGATGCCAAATTTTGCTCTCTTGAAGTCCAGGGCAGTAAGCTTGCTGCACGCTCTTCTCACTGTCCTGAAGATCTCGAAAACAATCATCTCATGATCACTGCAATCGAGGCTGCCCTGGAGTATCACATTTCCAACCAGCCCTTCCCTGTTGGTGAACATGAGGTCAAGCATAGCACCTCTCCTTGGCTCCTCTATTACTTGCAGAAAGAAGTTGTCTTCCACACACTCGAGGAACCTCTTGGATTGCTTCTGACAGGCATCCCTCCAACAGATATCAGAGTGATTGAAGTCTCCCATGAGAACAAGGGCATGGGCCTCACTAAGAACAAACAGTGAAATGAAATGGCACATGGCAGCAAGGAGCCACAGGCATCAAATCATTCTACCAGCCTTAATTCACATGAATCTGACACAAACAAAATTTAGGGTTTGCACCATGTTAACACATCATAGAATCATAGAATAGTTAGGGTTGGAAAGGAACATAAAGTCATCCAGTTCCAACCCTCCTGCCATGGGCAGGGACAACTCACACTAAACCATGTCACCCAAGGCTCTGTTCAACCTGGCCTTGAACATCTCCAGTGATATAACATTCACAGTTTCTTTGGGCATACTATTCCAGTGCCTCACCACCCTCACAGTAAAGAATTTCTTTCTTATATCCAATCTAAACTTCCCCTGTTTAAGTCTGAACCCGTTACCCCTTTTTTTATCACTACATTGTCCCTAATGAAGAGTCCCTCTCTGGCATCCTGTAGGCCCCCTTCAGATAATGGAAGGCTGCTATGAGGTCTCCACACAGCCTGCTCTTCTCCAGGCTGAACAGCCACAACTTTCTCAGCCTGTCTTTACGCGAGAGGTGCTCCAGTCCCCTGATCTCCCTTGTGGCCCTCCTCTGGACTTCTTCCAACAGGTCCATATCCTTTCTATGTTGAGGACACCAGAACTGCACACAATACTCCAAGGAAGGTCTCCCGATGTTGGAGAGTGGCTGCTGGAAAATGGACACAGTGGGACCATGGACCAATGTATGGGAGAAGCCCGGCAGTAGTGAACAAAAGGCTTTGCGGCCTTGCCTGGAGATTACTAAAGGGTGCGTACGTGCAGAAGGTCTGAGAAGCTGGCACGGAGGACTGGGGAGGAAGATGCTCAGGAGGGAACCAATTTCTGTAACCTTGAAACACAGCTGCAAGTTTTAACAAGCCTGGACTTGAAAAACAAAGTATTGGAGCAGAACCAAGAAGAAGAAGACTCCAAGGGGGGAGTGGGGTGAAAATGTAAACTTTTAGCTGTAACCAATCATGTATTAACTAGTAGGCATAAGTAACCAATCATGTACTGATTAGTGTGCATAATTAACCCATAGAGTATATAACTGGGACCCTCAGATTAAATAAATGAGTTTGATTGATGATCATATTGATTGCTGTCATTCTCCCACCACTGGTGGGCCCTCGCATACCTCATCCCGCAGAGTAGAGGGGCAGGATCACCTCCCTCGACCTGCTGATCATGCTCGTTTTGATACAGCCCAGGATATGGTTGGCTTTCTCGGCTGAAAGCGCACACTGCAGGCACACTCATTTTCTCACTGACCAACACCCCCAAATCCTTCTCCACAGGGCTGCTCTCAATCTCTTCCCTGCCCAACCTGCAGCTGTGCCTGCAATTGCTCCGACCCAGGTGTAGGACCTTGCACTTGGCATGGTTAATCTTCATCAGGTTGGCATCAGCCCACCTCACAAGCGTGTCAAGGTCCCTCTAGATGTCATCCTTTCCCTCCAGCATATCAATTAATACACATGGCTTGGTGTCATTGGGAAACTTGCTGAGAGCACATTCAATCCCACTGTCCATGTCACCACCAAAGATGTTGAACAAGACCAGTCCCAACACTGACCCCTGAGGTACACCGCTCATTCCTGTTTCCCAACTGAACATTGAACTGTTAGCCACATTTTTAAGATGGTTAAGGTATAATGAATGCTACGAAGGATAAGTAAGGATAAATTGGGAGTAGGTCTCTAGGTTGAAGTAAATGAGATTTTTGTATTTTTATTCTTTTTGCATTCTTGAAGTTCATCATTACATGAAGTTTGAAAGGTCACTGGCCTGATCAGCTTTGATTATTTTCATTTAATTTTCTCACTATACTTTTTCCTCTCCACTTCTTATTCGTTGAGTTATTACATCTTTAAAAGGTATTTTAAATTAATTTACTGCACTTTGTGAACACAAGTAAAAATATTATCTTTCAAAGGGTCATGTCAATGAGGAAAGCATGCTCATTCTTCCTTGAAGAAAGCATATTATAAAAACTGTAACCCATAAAACAAAAGCTTACTTGCATTTTTCTGCTTTTTAAATCCGTCCCTGAGCTAATGCAAGTAAATTTAGCACTTAATTTGTAATAAATATGCATGGAAAAATCAGAATACCTCACCAAATAGGTGCATTTACAGTGTCAGCCAGGAGGAAATTATTAGTCTATCAAAGGAAACGGTCATGCTTTGCAGCAAATACAAAGCACGCTGATGCTAATTTTTATGAAAACATTTTTTTTTTTAAATCTGTGACTATGGAAGGCCATGATCCTGCAGCTGACCATGCCACTACAGCTATAATTTTGGCATGAAAGTAGGAATTGACAGTTAATTTTGTTTAGCCCCCAGGATGCAAACACCTTTCTACCACACAATTGAAGACTCAGAGCTCTTTCTAAAGAACTGAGCTGGACAGAAAGATTTTTTTTAATGGATAGCAGAATCAAGGCATTTTGATGTGGTTGCTAAAAGGAGGAGGAGGTGACTAATGGACCCAGAATCAAGAGACGCTGTGTTACTGGATTCAAGTTTGTGCTCTCATTTGTGTTCTCATTCACTTTCTTACCTTTTCTCTCCTTTATTCCCACTTCACATAGGCTTGACCATAAAGCAACCCACTAATAACTTCCCTTAAAATGTCCCTGTGTCTCATAATCAGCTCTGGAAAATGGAAATTAAAGGGATATACTAAAAGCTCAGAGGAAAAATTTCACTACTCTGCTATACACTTTGCTTTGAAATATTTTCAATGTCAAAAAAAAAAACTTGCAAGGTCTTCGGAAGAAGATAGCCCTCAGAATAGCCAGGCACAGACAGGTAAAAGGGAAGAGAGATATAGGTTCACCAGAACTCCACCCTAGCAGGAAGAAAAAGATTAAGTGGAAAAAACAAAGGTATATAACTCTCCATGGTGGAGATTCTGTAAACATTTAGAACTGGAAGAAGCCCTGGTCCTCCCAGACTGTGGAGTTTTACTTAAACCTGGTGCAGGAGCGCAGGTATTTCAGCCACTAGCACCAGAGCAGTACATGAGTCAGAAGTACTTTCTATATCATTTTTCAGCCATGTTGGGTTTGCAGCTTCCCACTACCATTACCATGTTGCACTTTATAGCTTTTAAATTCTGACTGCTTGACCTTCACTCTGAAGTTACCAAGTAGTGTTTTAAACAGGTTGAAAAGAGCTTGTTTAAAGTGGAGAGAAGGCAAAAGTTACTTTCAGTATATCTGTAAACTAATGCATATTGTGACTGACTTGTGAAATTGCTTTCAGTAGGCTCTACTCATGCAGTATCTTAAAACCTATCAATACACTAAATTTAGCCTCAAGTTCCTATTTATAGCCTAATAAAGCTGTCAGAATAAAATGTTTGCAGAAGACATTTCCATTGAAAGTTGTCTTCTTTCAGAGTCTTAAAAGTACAATTGTCTTATCCAAGTCCTTAGTAGCATAGAAAGCAAATGCAAATGGATTTGAGGGAAAAATATGCCAAGACTGTAATTCTCTTTCTTCAAGTAAATGGATTCCATTTAACAAGTGGACAGTTCCAGCATTATTAATTAAGACACCTCAGGCAAGAGAGGAGTTGATTTGAGAAGTTTTAGAGATCAGCTACAATGTATTAGGCTTGATACCAACATAAATTATTTCAGCAAAAAGCTCTGAAACAGATCTCAATATTTCTTTATTCTTTGCTTCCTGTATTTTGAAAAAGAATAAACCTGACCCAGGAAAGCAGCAACCTTTTCTCTGCCTTTAAAGCCCTGCAGTATTTTATTTACTGTTAAAAAATGACAACTAAAAACCCAGACAGCATAGAGAAAAAGAGAACCTCCGTTTTAGTGAACTTAAAACTTGCTTTCCTTGCAGTAGCTCTGCTTATAAGAATGCAGTTGGGTGGCAGTCTGAAAAGCACTATACCTCCCCAGTAACTTTCAGTGAAATTATCAGTCTGAAATTTCTAGCACAATGCTCTCCAAGGTATACATAAAAATGTTTATTTTTCTTACTCCTATTATTTCAATTATTCAAAAAATCTGTTGACTAAAAAAAAACTTACTCTAAACATACAATGTTGTGTTTGCTGTGCTTAGACAAAGAGAGCATCAAGTTAAAAACATTGTACCACACTGAGCACAGCTAAAACTATTCCACACACAAATAATATACTTCAGTTATAGTTACTAGTTCTCCCAGTTTCGTCTTTAAAACTGCAATAGATACATTACTATCTTGCAGATATAAACCCTTAGAATTTAGTTTCAATTTTGCTTTAAACATCAAAACTTACAACTTTTATTTATAGGGCAAATTTAGAAAAAAATTAAAGAACCAGAGCAGTGTTAAGAACTAACAAGTATTCTTTAAAAAACACATCTTATATTTCTTAGACTAAATTGATGAACCTGGTGGCTTGAGTCAAAACTCTTAATTCCTACATTCAACAAATCTGTGGAAAAAACAACATTCTCCTTTGGTCTCATCATAACTGCCATTCTTTTTTAATTGGGTACCAGGTATCATGTCTTTGCATTTGGCTGTGATAGCTGAGATACACAGACCCATCCACCACAGAAGCAGCATTGTGTGCTGAACTGTCAGAGCACTGAAACTGAATCACAAATATTGATGCTCAACAGAACTTTTATTAATCAAGACTACCTTATTACTTGGGATAAGGGCACAATTATTATCTATCACAAGATGGGATAGGCTACCTGCAATTCATACACCCCAAGAACAACCTAGAAGAAAAAAATTCCAGCATGCTTCTGGCACGTGTTCTTGCTCCTTGTGCCTGCCTTTGCATAGCACTCTGCCCCTCATCTAACAGCAGCTTTTTCAGCATTTTGCCATTAAACAAGTAATGTTAATGTCAAATCGGAAAATTTATCCAGGCATGAGTTAAGTGGCTGGAATTTTACAGGTGGATTTCATAGTGGGATGGGACTTTGAGCAAACCAGTCTAGAAGAAGGTGGTAAACCCAAACCATTCTATCATTCTAAGATTCTATGTTGTTATTGTGAAAAAAAATATTCTTAAAAATGCAGAGATAATGCCTGTTTTCTCTTTATGCCCAAAGACAGCATGTATTTGGAAGTTTTGCATAGAAGCAGACTTTTGTAGCTCTCTGCCATGCTGAGCAACACCTGACCACCTAACACATTCATCAATCATCTTGAGGGATGGGATGCTACTTGTCAGGGAGAGGGCATACCTAGTTAGCCTAAGAAAACTTATCACTGCATAACAAAGACAAATTTTTCCTTGGTGCATCCCAATATTGCACCAAAAGTGATCTTTCCCTGATTTCTTAAAGGCTGAATATTTCTTAAAGACCACACACAAAGGATGACATCTGTAACTCCTGGAGGGATTCTGAAAACTTTGTTTCTGTAAGTCTCTCAAACAAGGATGTTTCACCTCAGCAACTCCCACCTCCCACTCTGTGTTTTCCCACAGCAGTATCTTAAAACCTATTCAAGAGCAGCATCCATACCAGATATAACTGGCATTAAATTGCAGGGATGTCATCAAAGCTGCTGTCTTCCCACTGTAGACTACTCTCTAATTCTCTTGACAGGATATTATATAGGAAAATTAATAAAAAGCCCACCTATATAAGAAGGACATGGAGCTATTGGAGCAAGTCCAGAAAAGAGCCATGAGAATGACCAGGGAGCTAGAGCACCTCTCATATGAAGACAGGCTGAGAAAGTTGTTGCTGTTCAGCCTGGAGAAGAGAAGGCTGTGTGGAGACCTCATAGCAGCCTTCAAGTATCTGAAGGGGGCCTACAAGGATCCCAGAGAGGGACTTCATCAGGGACTGTAGTGATAGGACAGGAGGTAATGGGTTTAAACTTAAACAGGGGAAGTTCAGGTTCAATATAAGGAAGAAACTCTTTACTGTGAGGATGATGAGGCACTGGAATGGGTTGGCCAAGGAAGTTCTGAATGCTTCACCCCTGGCAGTGTTGAAGGCTTGGTTGGACAGAGCCTTAGGTGACATGGTGTAGTGTGAGGTGCCCCTGCCCACGGCATGGGGGTTGGAACTGAATGATCTTATGCTCCTTTCCAACCCAAACCATTCTATGATTCTATATTCTTGAAAATGAATTGTAACTGGTAGCCAAGACATGACAAACAGGCTTGTTATACACTGGGAAAGAATATGAGATGTCAGCGGTTCTGGTTTTGTTATGCCCTTGCAAGTCTGCATGTCAAGACTGGGTTTTAGAATCTTGCAGCAATATTAAATACAAAATGTCCTTGGGTGTAAACTTGAAACTGGGCACTTTCATTTCCAATGCACCACCATTCTACTTCAGTTTCTTTTAACTTTGTTTCTAAAAGACTACTCTATGTCAAACTAACTTGGAACTGAATACATAAGAAAAAATGAGTTTTCTCAGTGCTGGAAAAGATGTAGGTGCTATCCAGGCTGCTATTGACAGTGCAGCAGATGGTTTTCTTCTGGGTTGGTATTTCTCAGATGCAGTATAATGGCTATCCATTAATAATGCACCAAATTGAGGCAATGAGAAGAATTGGAAGGGCATATGATAATTAGCCTTTGCAACAACCAGGTACCCAGAAATGCAGGTCATTATTTCAGCTCATCTAAATGCTTCTCGTCTTACTAGTAATATAACTAACACATACTTTGTCTGGTCATGCAAAAAAATCATTATTTTCCTGTACTAAGGGCAGCACCCTACTAAGCTGCTGCCATGTTGCTTCTTAGAAGCTGCAGTGGCTTCAATTGTGAGTGAAGCAAACTGTCTACATAGACTAATTTCAAATGAAAGGTACAGTAAATCAGTCATTATACCAGCTTAAGGGCATTGGAGTTTCAACCACTTTATTGCAGAGACTCTTCAGTTTCTCTTCTCTACCAGTATGGTTATCATTTCTCTGTGATTACTTTGTTTACCTCCTCTTGAAAGTTGTACCTTGTTGAAATACTGATAATGAAAACATTAGAGAAAAAAAGTAAAAATGTCTTGCTTTTACAAGCTCTCCTTATTTGTAGTGTAATTATTCCTCCTTTGCAGTGCATATTCAGGCATTCTCAGAAACACTACTAATAATAGTTCTTCCTGTCCCAGTACTTTAATGTGAAAATGTAACAGCGGAAGGAAATTGAGAACAGAGCTGAGAATTGCACAATCTTACTTAAATCTGCCACTCTTCTGGCCTCAATCTTTGACAAGCTCCTGTGCTGTCTCTCTCTGTTCTGAAAGATATTCTGGATCAAGTTACTTTTTTTTTTTTTTTTTTTTTTTTTTTTTTGCTTCTTTATTTATACCTATGAGTATTTTCGAGGTTTCCAGCCAGATCAACAAAAGGACTGCATTTAATTTGCATGGCCATGCATGAAGTTATTTCTGTTCAGACAAGTAATCTTACCAATTGACATCAAGAGATGTTATTAGCTCTAAAGCTGCTAAAATGAATGAAGTTAAAACCTTTTTAACTCCACTATTGTTACAGAAGTTCTTTGACATTATTCTGGAGGAAATATACAAGCCAATTTCAATTTTTGCCTGTGTTTGTAACCTACAGCCTACCTACCAGAAATACATCCTTTTCCCCTAGTAAGTAAATCTCACACAAATTCAGTTTTATGATTCATGATTTTCAAGAGCTTGTCAAATGGAAAAGGCAAGCATGTAGGCACCTCCTTTATGCATCAGTTATCAGAGGACTGAAACCTAAGGTTGTTGTTCTGGATGTGGCTATTTTCCAGCCAACTGGCATGCAAGTTCCCACAACAATTCTGCAAGAAAAATCAAACTGGCAACCCCTGAACTCCTTTCAGGGGATTCTTCTGAATTGCTGAAAGTTTTTATTCAGGTCTTTTCCTCTATTAAATCTAGAGGGTTTAAAGTATCCAGTCTCTCTACAAATCCACAACTACGAACAAATACCCTGAACCTTTTATATTCAGTATATGACAGAGCCAGTTTGGATTCACATAGGCACTTAGTCTGGTTTTGTTATGAGGTTCCTATAAAGAAAATATGCCTTTCTCAGAAAGGACTCAAGCTATTGCAGCCACACAGCTTTAGGTCTTCACATACAAAATTTAGCGAACTGAAACAATAGCTTTCAAAACTCCTTGGGAAATTGATTCGGAGATTAAATACTTAGCATGACCTCATTCAAAATGTTAGAGAGGATGCAATATGTCTGCACACACAGTGAGTAAGCCTGAGTTTCCAGCGATTATCCTGCAGTGATCTGAGATGCAGAATAAATTGCAACTGGGGGAAACATGTTCTTGAGAGTAGAAAGAAAAAAAAAAAAAAGAAAAAAGTTACAAAGATTACACAAGAATTATCTTCTAATATAGTCAAAGACTAGCTAAAATGTGAGTAAATCTACTTACATCAAGCAAACAGTGTCTGCCTTGCCTTTATGAAGAGGAAGGAAATTTGTATTACTCTTGGTAATACAGAGTCAAGTAAGATGGCGTGAGCAACCAGGAGAGCGGCGAATAGGGTGGGAAGAGGCAGTTTTTGCTGCAGTTGGTGAGGGCAGGCAAGCGGGATAGTGGGCAGTAGCCTTATGAACAGGGCTCGGTCTGGGAGCTCTGCTCTGGCTGCCCCGAGGGTGGCAGCGTTGGCTCCCAAACAGAGTCGATGAGAGGGGAGGCTGCGGTGCAGAGCTCGGGGTGTAGACAGTACCTGCACTGCTCTGCTGAGCGGAACGTGCACAATAGGCGGGGCTGCCCTCGGTGCTCCCCGGTGGAGGTCCTCCTGCAGCGGGGGCTGAGCTGCGGGCGGTGTCAATGGGCTGAGAGGGGTCCGGGAGCTGAGAGGAAGCGGCGGTGCTGCCTCAGGACCGGGCTGCGCGGGGG
>JAOEHX010022518.1:0-26500 GCA_025448015.1 Bolborhynchus lineola
CAACCTGTGGGAGTTGCATTCTTTCGATTCTCCATGTAGCAAACTGCGTGGCTGATTTACGGCCTAAACCACGACAAGCTTTCAGACCATGAATGTAGTGAGCATTTGCTGAGTCCTACTGTAGTTTTTTTAAGACTCAGTTAATGCTTCATATGCTTTGATTCCCTTTTGCTTTAAATCTCTGTTTACACTCCAGGACAAAGCTATCCTGTCACAGAGATGGAGCATGCTGCCTCCATGGGCGCTGGGTCTCTTGTGGCACACATCAGAATATTTCTGGTGCTCTCAGGCCATGCTGCCAAAACTGGCAGACTAAAGATTCCCCTTATGCAGTCAACATGTAAAATGGAGGGTAAATATATACTTCCTATAGGTTTTGTGAAATAATTATGTGTAATACAGAAACACCTGAATTCTCATATAAAAATTGGACTTGGCTGCATTTATTAGCTCTTGTAAGCACAGCACATACCAACATCCTCTGAAGTGACAGCAGAGAAAAGCACAGGCAAAAGGGTCATTGAAGTTTTCTTACCCTTCAGTGAGTGGGTAGGCAGAGGGAAGCCTGGGATGCCTTTACAGAAGCTATTTTAAGATTATCACAGTAACCTCCTGAGATCTTGGGATGAAGCTTTGGATTGAAATCAGATTCCTCAAGACACAGTCAATAGCTTTCATCCAAAAAATTTCTTTCTGTCTTGCTGATAGGCAAATTGGAAAAGTGACAGATGACAGACAAGCTGGCGGGGTGACAGGAGATCACCCCTAGGATCTAGTCTGCAAAAAGGACAAGAGTATCTATTTTACTCCCACACGAAATACGCCTACCTTTCCCTCTGCTCCTGTTTATATCCTGCTTTGCCAGAAAAGGCAGTTTCATTTATTTCATGGAAGTCCTTTCAGAGCCAGCCACCTAGGACAACTGAGCATAGGCATTAAGACAGAGTGAAAAGTTCTTGTAGCCTGGCCAAGTATTGGACTCAGTTTTTCTGAGTACAAATTTCTTGCAAGATTCATCCCCAGACCACACTACAAGTATTCAGCTGTGGTGAGGCTTCCCAGAGCTTTGGTGTGGAACTGAGTGAATCTTTTCCCTAAAATAAGAAATTCCAGGGGAAAAAATAATCAAACGTGAAAGCTAGATTTATGAAAACAAAGCCCTTAAACCAACAAAAATGTGTAACTCAGAAGAACAGAAATTAAAAGAGCTTGTAAACAAGTCTTTGCTTTCATCTTTCGTTCTTGGAGAGAGGGATCAATCTCACATTCTTGTTCTTTCTTTCAATGATAAAGTCACACAGTCCCATCTGGGTACTTAGGAAGAGTTTTTCTTATCGTCCCACCCCAGACCTACTGTCTGCTTTCTGCTCTTCTCAGCAATCAGTCTCTGCTCTTGTCTGACTTACGTTAGATGCAACATAAGTCAAGTATGGACCTGAGGTAAAAACTAGGCATGGACCTAAGCAAAACCACATGAGAAGAGTGTGCAGTAGGAAATGCTATCACAGAGTTAAGTGGCTGGTTATAGCCTGTCATATTGATAAGAAGGGGGAAAAGAGGAACATCAGAAAAGTGGTGAAAGTGGTCAAGAAGCACTGGGCCCACTGTGAAACAGTGTGGGCAGCACTGTATGGAACAAATGCACCAAGAGTTTTTTGTGCTCAGCCTTGGTTGAAAGCACGTTGTAGCTGTAGCAAAGAACTAGCCACCTTTTGTTGGATTGCCCTTATATTCAAGAAAATTGTACACACACTGCTTCTGGCACTTGACTCTGCCATCCATGTCTTTGCCCAAGAGGAATAACCTGGAAGACCCCATAGTTCTCTTAACCAACTTGGGGTCAAAAGGGGTTAATAGTATGCATAATGTAACAAGTAGGTTTGGGCAATATTTAATGTATTCACACCAGAAAAGGCTTGGATAATAGTTATGATTAATACAAATGAATCAAATTTTAAGGAGGTTGTCAGCTGTCCTCCCCCTGAGAAGCAGAGTGATTAACTACAGCAAAATTATAACAAGAGGTAATAATAGCTTGCACTTAGCTTTTTAAACTGTAAGAAACTTTACAAACATTCACTAATTGATTTTAAGCCTCTATTTATCCTGCGCTGTGAACATTGGAAGTGTAAGACAACTATATTAACCAGAGAGATAGTGAAATTCATCATGCTTCTCAGCGTCCACTTCTGTGTTAGAAAGGAGAAGTAATAGAACTTTAAGCAGTTGGTATTGGAGAGCAGATCTTCTAGCTGCCATGGAGCCAGAGGAAAGCATAGTTTATAACAGAGCTCCTAGTGATTTTCTCTACTGCTTGTAACAAAGACAACTTTCATTGACTTGTGTATTTTTAAAGCATACTCAGGAGTGGAGAAACTGAACTCACATCAAATACAATAACAATATCGAAACTGATGGCTACCACACTTCTCTTGCCCTCACACAGTTGTGAGGCTATCTCTGAAGTGAAATATTAGTCCCTGTGTGCAGGGTTGTGAGATTTAGACTCAGCCTTCACTTGTTAAAAGCACTCATTTTCTGAAAGACAAGCCTAGCTGTCCTCAGCAAAGCTTCCTCACAGCAAGGGAAAGGAGGCAGCAGCTTGGCTTGAGGGAAAGCTCCATTTTAGAATCTGAAAGTGGTTACTACGCTTGAATAGTTTAAGTGTGTGGATGCATCTTCTTTTGATCTTCAACTCCATAAATTAACATTACGGTTTGCTTTCCATAGAGAGTGATTAGCACTGTCAGACTACTTGGCCGTTCTTCCTCCACATGTGTTTACCTTTTGTAAAGGTTGTGCTGCTGCTTGCAGTAGAATTGGCAACAGAGGTTGTTAGCAAAAAGGCTATTTTCATACAGAAGTGTGAAGGACTTTAGGAAGGAATATAACCCTAAAATAACCACTGCAGACATTTCATAGGGATTATATGCTTTCAATTGTTTTTGGCCAAAAAGCAGTGATTTTTGACTCTCTTTTGACTTTTTTTTTTTTTTTTTTTTTCACCACGCTTAACATCACAGTAACAAAAGACAAAGTAACTGCAAATACTACTTCAAATACCTAATGAGGTAACCTGAAAAGTGGAGCACCAGCAAACAGTGCAGAGGCACTCGAACTGCTTCTGCATGGAGCTGGCAGGTATCAAAAGCAGTACAGCTGCATTACACTGCAGGGTTGAGCTAGGGGAACCCGCAGAGCACTTTCCAGGTGGGTTGCTTCAATGTCCAAGCTGACGTGCCTGCACAGTGGTGCAACACCACGGGAGCTGCCTGGCTCTGGTAAAGCGGGAGGTCTGTGCACAGCACTTGTGTGGTGTGAGCATTAGGTGGGATGAGCTTTTGTGGAACATGAGGCCAATGTAGGCAGAAAAAATATTCATTGTATTTCTGCACACACCTTCAAAAACATTGCTGCATGGGGTACTAGTTGGCATTTATTAAACTAGGTGAGCTTCATGCCCCGATGACTGCAAGCTCGAGTGAGTAGCATCACTTTAGTTTTGCCCATTTGTGTGATTCAGCTGATGATCTGTGAATTAAACCCCTCCAGAGGCAGGGGCAAGTGAAAGGAGAAGCTGTGCGCTGTTTGTACAGCAGTGGTGATATGAAATCTGTACTGTACGCTTATGCTGGTGCCTGAGTCAATGTCTTCTGACCATTTCAATTTACAGTTCAGGTATAGAAAGTTGATATGTCCACATGGTGTTAGAAGAGAGCAAGCAGGCCAGGGGTGACAGTGTATTTTTTTGATACTTTGGGGAAAATGGAGAGTAGTAAAAACCTTGGTGTGAAGTGCTGTCTGCTGCAAAAATATGCATAAAAGCATGGATAGATAGATGCCAGCTTTCAGAAAGACATGTTCAACTGTCTGGGCACAGCCTTGCACCAGGGCAGGTATACTTCTTCTGGGAGCTCAGTTTAGTGACCATCATCCCCAGGTGAGGTAAGCTTAGTGACTATTTTGTCAGATCTGCCCTAGGATCACACGCACTTCCAGGTGGTGTAAAGTTGCCGTTGCTTGCTTTTAGGTGGGCATTGCCTACAACAAGAATGAACGTAGAATACAAATGGAAGACATTCTTTGGGGTGCACAGGAGATTTTTTTCAGCATCACAAAGCTTGTAAACTGCCTGGGCTCTGAGGAATCTGAATCCACTTCTCCTGTGGGAGGGTGAATGAAGTATCCTGTTGGAGTAAGTCCAGAGGAGGCCACAAAGATAACCAAAGGCTGGAGCACCTCTCCAATGGAGACAATTTGAGAGACCTGGGGGTTTCAGCCTTAAGAAGAGAAGGCTCTGGGGACCTTAGAGCACCCTCCCAGTACCTAAAGGAGCTACAGGAAAGCTGGGGAGGGACTTTTTATAAGAGCATGTAGTGACAGGACATGGGGAAAGGCTTTAAACTGAAAGAGCGTAAATTTAGATTAGATATTAGGAAAATATCTAATATCCAAGTGGTGAGACACTGACACAGGTTGCCCAGGGAAGCTGTAGCTGCTCCTGGCAGTGCTCAAGGCCAGGTTGGATGGGGCTTTGATCAACCTGATCTAGTGGGAGGTGTCCCTGTCTATGGCAGGGGGGTTGAAATTGAATGATCTTTAAGGTCTCTTTCAGCCAAAACCTTTCTGTGACTCAATGATCTTCTCTTGCCTGCACCCTGGTGTTGTCACAGGCAAATTTCTGCCTTTCAGGAATGCCTTGGAGCTAATCTGTGAAGTAGTAAGTCATTCCCCTATGGGGTGGTCCTTCAGAGTGTCACTAGCATCCTGCCTTTTCCAGCACCAATACTAGCAACTTTCTTCAGCAGTCCGAATCATTTTCTATTGCTGCAGAAAATGCTGTTGTTGTTCTGTTACCTATCTTCAGCCTGCTGTCAAAATCTGCTACTTCTGAACCTGAGTAAATCCAGTGAGGATTTTTTCAAGTGTTTTGTCCCCTGGCCTTATGCAACACGTACAGAGGATGACGCTTAAACCTGAATCTTGTATTTACTTTACCTTAACTCATTTAATAACAACCTTTAGAAAACTGATTAACAAAAGAAGCAGGAATTAGCCACGAAAACTGTGGAGCTAGGGATAACTGAAAAGGAAAACTTCACTTTTCAGCAGCTGAGATTCTGTAGCATTTTTCAGGAGAAAAGGTCTCTATCAGCCTCTGATTCATACTCCTACTTTAGAAACACCTGGTCCGAATAGCAAAAAACCAAGTTTCGACTCTCTCTACCTCATAGAAGAGAAAAATGAGGAAGAAGCTAATTAGCGGGGCAGTAAGATGCAAGATTTGGACTTAATGATCTTGAAGGTCTTTTCCGACCTAGATGATTCTATAATTCTAAGAAAAAGACAGGAAGAGGACTCATATTTAAATGCGAATCAAATGTCTCAACCACAAGGCTGTCCTTTCTTTCCATACTGAGGACTTACCTACTTGAACACTTTCTTCAAAACACAAGCCAAATGTAGAGAAAATGTATGGCAGATTATGTGGGACTGGCCTTTTGCTTACTAACCATTTTGGATAACATTGTTCTTTCAGATGTCACAACTATGTCACTAGCATATGGCACTGAGACACATATGCCCACTAAATCTGCCACTGGCTCACAAGGTACTTAATGTGGAGTTTTTAGCAGAAGAAATTTTAATCATCCTAATCTCAGGAAAATAGTACTGCAGGGGAAAAAAAATCACTTATCTAAATATTGATTTTGACTGATGAGAGTCAGAGCACCATCAAATGAAACTTCTAGTCCTGAGTAAACTGAATTTTAAAACCAGGTTTAAAAAAAAAAAAAAAAAAGAAAAAAAGTTTTAAAGAAATTCTCAGCATTCAGAGGAGAAGGCACGTGTGGTATTTCCTACAGAAGCAAATCTTATCCCAGTTTTCAGCCAGATCTGCCAACCAGCCTTCCCTTTCAGAAGACCTTGAGACCAAGCTGGTTGAGGTGCTGCACTGGATACACAGAGGGTTTGTACATGGTTAAAGGTCAAACACAACACTGAGATCTTGACAGAAGTGGTCTGTACAGAAAGCACATTGCTGAAAACTAACCTTGAAGTGCTGCTGATGTGTCAGGGAACTTATGTACAAATCACTCAGACAAAACACACTTCATAAAAATGTGTAGATATGTCTCCTTAGTCAAGGCTCTTTGAAGGTATTTTGGATTCCGAGTCAGCAAGCATTTGTTTTCCTCCTTAAAATCTCTGTCTTCTGTCTTCTGGACATCCTCCTTCATGACCCTGTATAGGTATTTTTCTAAATGACCTCCACTCTAAGTCTCTGCATTTTAATCACTCTAAGATGGAGTCCTGAATGTTAATGATACTTCAATATATTAAATTTGTGAATAATAAAGGGGGGGGGGGGTTTGCCTTGTGCCTTCTCACAGTGAGAAAGATTTATATTCAGTGCACTAAGTTTTAAAGCTTGACAGCTGAAGCTTCATATTTTTTCATAGTTTCAGAGCCTGAAAGCTTCTATTAATTTAGATGGTCATTAAAAAAAAATTATCTCAAAATGGTAATATAAAGAACTGAATATCATATTCATTAAATACATCCACAAAGGAAAATAATATTCTTCAGTGTATTTATGCATAAATTTGCCATTACATTTATTTTAAATTCTCTGATATTTTTCTATGGTTCTTATAAAATTTGTGCCTCAGCGCTTTCTTTGTGAGTATCTTTGAAATCATAGGCACCTTCTTCCAGTTTAAGGAACTTAAGATAAAGCTGCTTCAGTAGCATCCTGGTAGCAGTGCTAAATGTGCATTTCCTTTGCCATCACTCTGACAAGCTTTATTGAAAGTGAAAGGAAGTTTTACACCTATTACAAGTAGAATTAACTGCAAAATATTTCTTGAGTTTTATCCACTGAGAATATCCAATTCTTCCTTGACTGACTAGAAACCCATGCTAAAACTCAATATCCAATATATTTTCTCTTGAATTTGAGTACTATTCCCATGAAGGAGCTTACTGACCCTTAGCATTACAACATTTTAACTCACACTTATACCTGATGCCTTTAAAAACATTTCTGCCTTTATGCTATGTCACTTACTAGCAGTGAATGAAAGCATGATATTTTGGAAAAGAAAATTCAAAGTATCTTAAAAAAGTAAACATCAGAAAGTCTTGAACCCATCTTACATGTTGCTTTCTTGCTTTTCTGTGTGTACCGTTCATTATTAATGGACAAAAGCACTGCAACTTTGAAAAGGCTTTTGAAGCATACCTCTAAAATACAAATCTAGAAAAATGAAGGTGTAGTATCTCAGAGGTACTAATTACAAAGACTAAGAAACAGTGTAGTAGGTGCTGGAAGTATGGCTCAGAAGTGTTTGTACTTTTCCACGGTCTAAGTCAAGGAAAATTTTATCAACTGGAAGAATCATAAAGCACTGAAACAAGGTTCCTTTCAAACAGATTGTTATTTGAGTATGGGGATGCTCTGAGAAAATGAATTGCATGCACCAGAACCTCTTGGGTACCTTGATTACATCAAAACAACCGTGTAAACTTTTCATAAAATGTCTTCTAGAAGATATGTATGTAATTAAAGCCTATTAGGATTAGGATGATTGTTTGGTAGGACCACCACTACCCAGCACTGCCCTCAGATTTGGGTGTAATCAGTTTTTGCCTGTCATACCTTGTATTGACTGTAAGCTGGTTTAAAACAGGGACTTACTTTTGTGCTTAAAATTATTTTGAGAAAATATGGGACTGATGCCTCTTAGGTTTCAGCATATATACATCATGACATTGCTTTCAAAAATATTGTTTAGCAGAGAAACCACAGATGTGTTACAAGTATTTCTGCTTATATGCTTAAGCAAAGAACAGAGTTTGAAGGGTGGGTTATGCAGAAGCACGTGGGAAAGGATAAGTTAAGACAGCAAAGTGATGCTATCCAGTGCAGTGCAGCACTTACCTAGAACTATTTGAATACACATAAGGCAAGGGAGAATCTACTTTTACTGAGCCCTGTTAATTTACATGGAGTTTTTGGCATGACCTAGGCAAGAACTGCCTCTGGGGAGGTGTACTGAGCAAGAGGATATGAAATAATGCTCTATGTTCCCGTTTTCCACCTCTGAGCCCCCATTCTGAGAGTGCTCATGAGCATGGAAGGAGTCACCTAAACTTCCACTGAATTATTTGTGTGTTACATCAGTGTTTGCAGTTTGAGGGCTTAATGACAAGGTTTGTACCAGCTACTGATTTGTCTCAATAACTGAAAATGTATGATGAAGATTTTGCCATGAGTCTGTATAGATTAATGCATTTTCACTATTCATATAAAAACAACTTGTAAGCAAAATTCTTCTGCAACAAATAACAGGCATAGGATATTTTTATGTTGTCAGCAAAAAATCAAAACGAGTCTTACAACCTTATATTTCTGTGGACAGCAGTCAAATTACTAACTATATTTGCCAAGTGTCTCCTAGAGTACCCTGCCAACGTGCCATTTCTACAGGAACGACAAGCCTGTTACATTCAATAATAATTTGTAATCAGATAAGGAGAAAATAACCTAGAAATAAAGGATAACAAGGACAAGATGGGTGAAAACCAGATGCGTTGAGTCTTACAATCCTAATACTTGACATGAGGGCAGCTGGATGGTCATTGCCTGGCCAGAGTATGATCAGTAGCAGCAGAAAAATACCAGCAAGATGCTGATCTCAAGCCTGTTTGAGGCGCTGTTGTCTTGCGTTCCTGGAACATTTCCTTCCAAGAGAGGCTGAATTATGATCTTTTCCCAGGAAAAGGAAAGTAGTGGGGAAAGAACAAGTGAAATGTTTAGGACTCATTAAGAAAAAAGTGGTTTGGGCTTGCTTTGGGTGAAGGTTTGGAAACTGGTAGTTTACCTTCTGTGCTTTGTTGTCTGAATTTCCTTTTATGCTCTTTCAGGGAATTGAGTAGTTTTCTGTTTTGTTATTAAATTTTTGCAAGAAAGAAATAAGAAATGCATGAAGATACCTTTATATTAGATTTTAAATACCTACAGACCTATTAAAAACGTAATACTTTTTTTTTTCCCAATAACTTCAACAAATTTGCCTCCAGGCTAAATTTTCATTAACTTACATTTCTCAGCATTTCAATGCTGTAAATAATTTAAAATACAGTTTTAAAGAATACATTAGGTTTAACAACAAAGATAACCTTTCATTCTTATTCACAGTCACGGATTAGGCACCTTCAAAAGAGTTTTATAGGCCAGAGCTTCAGCTAAAGTTTGACTTAACCATCTCTGTTTATGGGTTGCAATATTGTTTAGCTGTCTTTTCCAAAGTAAGCATGCAATTATAGCCCACAAAATGAGAACAGTGATTCCATATTTGCATTTGTTTGTTAAAAATTTTCATTTATAATCTTCTTGCCATTCTATTTTGTGAGTGCTATTATGGTGTTTGTGAACACTGAATTCTATCAGTGTGGTATTATAAATTCACATATCAAACATCACAAACTACATAAGGATTTGTCTGGCACTGAGTACAACTAATGTTTCAGAAATTTGTGATCTTAACTTGTGAGATATACGCATGAGTACATGATTTTTTGTGTACTTTGTACTACCTTCAAAAGACCCAAACTAAACAGAACATGAAAATGGACCTCCGCAACCTCAGTGTAATTTTTCCTTCCCATAACGAATAAAAAATTACAAATTAAAAAAGCACTCTGGGCCAGGAACATACAGTACTTCGAACCTGCTCTTACTTGGGATTTAGCACACCTAGGGATTTCCAGCTAACGTAGCTTTAGACTACAAGAGAGACTGAAAGGAGAAACGCAAACAAGTGAACAGATCTGCTTCTTGGATGATCTCACACCTGAGAACAGAGCTAACATCAGAAAAAAAAAAACCCTTGTTTGGGTTTAAGTGTACTTACTGAATATTACTTACATAAACCTTTACCAAGATACACATTTCAAGTATCTTGAGAGCTTGCCCTACTTTGCAAGCCTAACTTTTGTGCAGTCACTGCTCCTCCTGGCTTCTGGGTTGGATACGTAGCCCTAAAAAGAAAACTTGTACCCTGTAACAAAGCATTTCTCCTAGAAAGGGCTGTCAGAGAAACTAAACTGAACTGGTGTAGCTACTGGTGGGTTTGACAGGTCAGGACATGGTCCATAGCCTTGTGGAAAGATTTAGCTCAGCTCTAGGGGTTGCTCCTGCATCACTGAAAGTGCAGTCACTTTGAAGGGAAGGAAAAAGGGGTGGGGATCCCCCAGTCCAAGATAGGTTGCATTACAAAACAGAGAGAAATTCTTGATATATGCTGGTACCTAAGGAGAATACCAACAGGAGAAGTAGATTAACAAGTGTCAACCCTCCACACTTTGAGGTACAGGAGATATTTTAGCCACTGTGGATGGACAGAAACAAGCAGCATGAAAATAGACTTGTGGTATTTTTTGATGTGTGATTACACATCTACTGGCCCAATGCCTAGTTTACACCTCAGATACTGTAATTTGCCTTGCCAGGTGCTTCTTTGTATTGTGTATTTCACTGTGTTAAAATAATTACAATCATATACTTCTAAGGGAGATTACTGTTGTTCGACCTAAAATTTTCAAGATATCTTTTCAGTCAGCCATCACAGCCACTCCTATTGCAACTTCCACTGTGATACAGTTGCACAGACAAGAAAAAAAACAAGAAAGATAAACCAAAAAAACTCTGAGGTACCCTTTGCATATGTCCAATAATTACTTTCTGTCCAAAATATTGGCATTCCTGGCAATAATTCATCAGTAAATCTGCTTGAAATATTTTTCTTCCCTGACAGTTCCTGGAGCAGTGAGTCACTCTTATGGTCAGACTTCAAATAATTTCATAAATGAGGTGGTTATCCCATGTTTTTTTACTGTCCTTCTGCACTGTGCTCATTTTAGACCCACAGCAATGATCTGGAATGTCCCATTGTTACTTTGGAAACTTTCCTGCACAACCTGTTGGTATCTCCACTCTAACATAGAGAAGGTTACACAGAAATAAATATGTATCCATAAAGATCTCAGCTGTTTTAGCCACTGCTGTACTGTTCTGGGCACTATGCCTCATGAATTAGGCTTTTACGCTGCGATGTGCAACTGAATTCCACTCTCTATCTGTTTGCTCCTGGTCTAGCACAGCACTTACCTTCAGGAGGTGTCATGCCACAGCTGCCAACCAGGGATAGATGCAAACAGCTGAACCAAACCACAAGCAATGCTTAAATATCTTGCTGTTCTTATTATTGATATTACACAGCATCCGCTTCTACCCTTGACTCGAAATAGAGTAGGTGGTTCCAGAGCCTTATCAGTTTCCACCTCAAGCCAATGATCCCACCATTAACCTCACTTGTGAAAAATGTCTGAGAGCTTATACCCAGCCCCTCTGGTTCCCCAGGGTGTCTTTCTGCTTTTTTAATTGTTTCAGAACTCCTGCTAATTCTTGAATGATGAAATTTTTCTGGTCACCTCCTCTGTGCCACTGGAATTTTATGGAGTTTGTAATATCATTGCTGAGCTCTTTCTCTTCTGGAATTGAAGGATATGTTATTATTTACAACACATTTATAGGATTTTATTTGCAAAGGCTTTCTTGAGTTGCTAAAACTGAAATGTTTTGATAAAACAGCTTGTTTTACGTCCCATGCTTATACCAAAAAATGTCTTTTACTATGGGGTGGTGGTACTGTGCTAAAGTACAGATTATAAAGTATCCTTTAACGTCAGAATTAAACTATTACAAGAGCCTGTGACTGTGCTCAGATATACATATCACAGTGCGAAGGAATGAGCATTGCAGCTGTTTCAGTATATTTGCCTTTATACAGGAGCAGTGTTCCTTCAAATCTATCTATCTCAGAAAGGATTTTTTTAGATTAATTTTCAGTTTATGTACATTTAAATATTAAACCATAAATTCCATTATTAGATGCCATTTTAATTGCTTTTTTTTCCAGCATTTTTACTGAAGCCTATACTGTAAAGTGTTTGACAGCCCTGTGAAAATACTGTCAATGAAATGTGTAACATCTGAGGCTATAACCTGTTATTATTTACAAAGGCCTGAACCAATTTGTTTTATTGTTTAACATCTTATAAAAGCCTTTATGGTCTTAGAAAGCCTCATATACACATAAGCAAACTGGTTCCCCCTGGGTACATTGCTCTGTGATGTTAATTTTCAGAGAAAGCTGGACTCAACATCTGTGAGTATGTCACTACGTATGATATATTCAACAGCTTTTGTAATTAAATTCCACTGCTTGGTATAAATAGGATCAAATTTACCAGATGATGCAGCAGAACCCTGTAGTCAGGATTCAAGGGTTTAAATGACACAGCACTCTTTTCTGCAAGTATATCTTGAAGAATAATATGGGAGTTGTCAGTACTCTGTAGACCTTCCCTTAATGCAGGCCATTTAGGAATTATAGAATAAAAAAAAAAAAAAAAAAAAAAAAAAAAAGGAGTATTTCTGATAAACCATATTATAATTAACAACATTATGTACATCATCCACTTTTAAAACCAGTTTCGGGCTTGTTGCATATTCCTGTAGCTATTCAAAAATAAGAGTGACAGAACTCTATGTTACTTGATTTCTGTTGTCTATGCCAGAAATATAAAATAGAGAACAAAAGCCAGAAACATCTGAATTCTAAGACCAACACTTCAACAAAGACTCTGCCCATTTTCTTAAATGGTTAATAAATTTCGATGTCCCAATATGAAATTATTCTGGATTTGGTTAAATACTCACTGAAAACTTCACTGTCTTCAGTGAACTTCTACCCAGACCTTTGTTTAGATGTCAGAAGATGGATTAAGTCCTAATTTAAGACACCCACATTTGAAATGTTCTGCCTGTGTTTCAATGTTGCTACCTATAAAATGATGAGAATAAATTTAACCATTCCCATAGGATTTTGAGAGGATTCATCAGGATGCACTTGTCAAACTGAAAAGCAGTGGTCCTACAAACATCTTCATCAGAAGTGTTAATCTTGTCTGTTACTTAACTCCAAAGAAATGAAATACCGACTGTCTTCCTAGATTGTTTTATCCCTCTCTACTTTCACTTCAGTAAGTGAAATTCACAAAGAAACCGCGTAATTAAAATCTCACTGGGCACAGTCACATTACTACCCAGTGATTTTTTAACAAAATCTGAATGGATCCTGATTTTTCACAAACTCCTTTTTTTTCTTCTATTTTTTTTTTTTTCCTTTAATAAGAACCCCCCTGAAAATAGCTCTATTCATTTTAGTGGGAACCCTTATCTTGCATGCAAATGGTATGCCGTTATCCCAGGGACAAAACTGTGAGAGAAATTGAGGTTTACTATCAGTATGCAGGAAGACTGTATCGTTTACGTTTTTGACAAATTTGTGTTTGGAAAGAGCTAAATCAGTTTGCTCATTCTCCTGCTAGTGTGAAATTTATTTTCTATGATTTATTCATAGAAGGATTTATTAATGGGATGCTCAAGATCAACACATCTGCAGGCTGGTGAGTGAGTTTGGTGCACTCCTGAGGAAACCTGTGTCACTTGAATGCGAAGATGTTGAGAAGGGCAGACTGGATTCTGTACCTTTAAAACTTTAAAAACATGAATTTCCTGCAGTTTAATGTCACTGAGAGAGAGCTTTTCATATCTGCAGAACGACTGTCTCATTGATGCTTGCTTTGTGCTTTGCTTTCCCCAGTTATAATTGTTATGATCTAAACTTTATGTAATGTTTCCTAACAATTTAAAGACTAAATTCCATATATAACTCAAAATTAAACAAAGCAATTAGGTCCTGAAATAAAAATTTTTTGCTTTGCATCTGACAAGGACTATTAATCTTATCCAGTAAGGGCTGCAGACACACTGGACACAGGCAGCTAAGATGGAGTGCCAAGAATGTGAAAACCGAGATAAATGGTTGTTTTGCTTAAACCCGTCTGCTGCTGATGGCCCCAAGATAGGCTTCGCTTCAGGGTAATTTCATAGACTGTATCTGACCCCCCAACACCTTCACTTGGACTTATTTTCACACATTTTGAAGTAGTTTTCTTGGCATTTTTTTTTTTTGTGAATATTGTTTTAAATGGTGATTTGTAAATGTATTGCATCAGTCATGTTCATAATGGTGTTTGCACCCCTTGTCATGCATAAAGACAACTTAATCATTAAAAATAACACATCATATCCAAGCTTTCCACTGAGATATTTGGCAGGCTTTGGAGACTTGGCAGTGTGACATTACAGGCACTTAAACATCAACTGCAGCTCTTTCACAGGCTGATTGAAAAAGGAAGGTGGGAGAGGAAAGGCATTTTTAATGTATGTCTCAGTCTAGGAATAGGAGGATCCATTAAGAAGTGACAGAGAGTAATGTGCTGCAGAGATGCCCAAAACAGCATACATACTCCCCTCTTGCCTTGCAAGAAAGGCGTTGTACGTTTCTCCACAGTTGCTCTGACTGGTCAGCCTTGGAGGCTCAATACTTCAAGATGGCACAGCCCAGGCAAGCTAATCCCTGGCAGAGTTGCTGTGACAGCTGCCCAGGTTTTCATTTTGAGCCAGAAACTTTTGTGCTGCTATGGTCATTTGGCCACAAGTGAAATTGATGTGCCACTTCCCCTCAGGAAGGAGTTCAGGCAGTTGTAGACAATAAATTCATCTTGTGCCCACTTTGCATTTCGTCCACGAACAGTCAGACGCAGCCATGGCCCCAGGACTCTGTGCAGCAGGGCAATGCTGGATGCTGCAATTTGCCCATCTCATGTCACCAAAATACAACCATAATTATGAAGGAAGCAAACCAAATATCCCCAAGCTTCGCTGTTATAATCAGCAGGTGCTCACTTCCAATGCTTCCTCATCTTGGCAGTTCCCTGCTGGTCTTCACCCCTTTGCTACTTCATTTTTTCTGAGAACAGCATTACTTGATTCTGCCGCTCTGTGAGTCTGCTTGACTGTGCTGTTCCCTGGGGTAAAAATTGGTCATCTTGGTGAATCTGGTTTAGGCTCCCACTTCACGGTTTTGTTCTTTCTGGCTACAAGAACAGTCGTAACTGGTGACTGAAGAGCTTCCTTAGAGCAAAGCATCATTTGGGAGAAAAGCATTTTAAAGAAAAACTACCTCACCATCAATAAAACAGCCTGCACTCCTACCTGCTCACAAGGTAATTAGTGGCTTTCCATGCGGGGTCCCTGGAAGAACTCACTGCCATTTTCTCTTCTCCCTTCTTGTTTCTACCAGAGCTCCCTACCCTGCCCTGCAGATGCAGGGGCTCCTTCCAGGCCCTTCCTACCCACCAGGAGGCGGAAAACAAGGCAAACTCCAAGTCCAGATAAGCAGTATTAACACATCACCTAATGGAGAAGCTCTTCCAAGCCATGAGCTTGCTCTGCTGGTACACACATGGCCACATCCCTCCCCTGTCTGCTACCCCTGCCTCTGCCCAGCTGCAGCATCATCTCAGTATAGCAAAGCAGTGGCACCTGGGGACTGCCAGCCTGGGACAGCTCCCCTCACTCGTGGCAATTAGGAAATGAATGCTGCCTGACTGGCTTTTCCTCATAGAATCAAGTAGGTTGGAAAAGACCTTTAAGATCATCAAGTCCAACCTCATGCCCCATTCATGTTCTGCATGGATCAATTTTATGTGTGACTGCTGTTCCATTATGTTTAAAAAAAAAATCAATTTACTTAGATGCATTGCTGGTTTACGCTTCACCACTTTACTCATTTCAGTTTCTGTTAAAATGGCAATATGAAATACTAGCATTCTAACTCATAGGATGTATTTAAATTGTAGGTACAGTGACTGGAGTTTTTTTGCTTTTCTTTTTTTTTTTTTTCTTTCCTTAAGATGTGAAGTTATTGAAAAACAATTTTAGGGCATTTTAATGAAGTTCAGAAATATAAATGTGAAATGTATAAATGGAAAGCAAAAAGAAGACAATGTAGAAGAAAAACTATAGACAAGGGCCAACTTTTAGCAGCATATCAAGTAAGGGGAATGGCAATCAGTTCATGTATTCCAGCTGCACACCAGCTGAAGTATGATTTAGAGTGTACTACTGCTATTCAGGATCTAGTACCTGATTACACAGACATAAGAAGGATTGAAATATTCTTACATTTTCTCTCTGATAAGCTATGTAGTGTTGGATATACATTAAGAACCTGTTAAACCATAGTTATCTTGGTACTCAATGCTATCATCTGCTATTTGAAAGACATAAAATAAAAAGTCATTATGTAATAGTTAAACAAGAAAGGAAAGTATTGTCTCCTGGAAATTAATGATGTTTATCCTTTTTTCTTTTTCTCTTATCTATGCAGTACAGGATATTTGGAATACTATCCTACTGAAATTTAGTTAGGAAAATGCACATACACTACGAGATCTGAACTTAAACCCATTATTGCTGAGACTAATCAACTCTAGCTTCAAACATTACCAGATGAAATAAAAATTTGATCTAAAAAGAACCTTCAAAAAGCTTAAGTGCCCAGCAATACAAGAGGAAACTTCTAAATGTCTGGGTTTTTTTTCCCTAGCCATTGAAGCTCATTTTTCCATGAAGTGGGAAAGTGGTGAGGAAGAAAAGAGAGCAGCAAGCACTAGACAAGAGATGCAACAAATCAAAACAAGTTACAGTGAACTTTCCCAGACCTGTACATGTCTCCCTACACAATCCTGTCATCCTGAAATTGCCCTGAATTTTCCTGTCCCCTTCCCACTCATTTTGCCTGTTGTTGAGTCTAATTCTTGCATTGTGTTGTACGTCAGATATGTGCTCATATATACCCCTATACATACCTAAAGTATATGTTCCTTCTGTTCAAGGCAGTGCACTTAGATTAAATTCATGGCCAATTTTGTCCACTAGTCCCTTCAGAGAGCCAGGTAATTTAGGAAGAGCTTGACAAAGCAAGCTATTGCTTGCATAATACCCTTTGATCGAAGCATTTGCTGGGAAGTGGGAGAGCAGCATTCAAGGCAGAACAGGGCTAAAAACAGTGCTCACATTTTTTAGATGAGAGATTAGGAGGAAAGAGGATGAGGGAGAAGGCAGAAAATACAAGATTTACAGGGCATGAATGTGTGGGAGCATGGCTTTGTAATCAGGGATGTGGGTGTTCAGTGAGGATGGAAAGGTCCTGGGTTCAGATCTCTTCTTCATAGACACTGCACAAATCTATTCATGAAAAGGCTCAGGGTAAAACACAGAAGTAGTGGTGGAAGTGGACACCACACATAGACCATCTACTCCTTTGCAGTGCTCCTTCTCCTCACTGCTTCACAGACCGTCTTTGCTGATTTCTCTGGCTCCCTGCTCCTTGTTAAGTGGCGTGGGTTCCCAGAAGAGCCACACAGGGGCCTGTAGCCGTCTGCTTGGAGCTGTGACATACCCACAACCCACAACACCCAGGTGAACTGAAAAAGGTGTCACCTTTGCTACATGATTCAGGAAGCTATTGTGGAAGAGGATGCTTTGAGGAAAATAGATGGTTTAGGAATTAAAAAAGAACAAGCTGGCAGGTTCCTTATGGAACCCAGCTAGATAAAAAACATCTGTGCAACACTTATATTTATGCAAATATAATCATGGAAAATGCATGCTTTAGGATATACAAAAGGGGGGGCAGTTTGTTGGAAAGGAGCTTATACTTTCAGTGTTAGAAATAGCTTGCTGTTTAATGACATAAAGTGGGGGGGAATGGAGGAAAGGATCTTTTCACAGTAGTTAGCAGGGCTCATTGAAAGAGCTTTAGACTAAATTTGAAGGTGGAAAGGGATAAAGCCAGACTCACGAGGGATAAGCCTGGGGTCAGCAAGGCAAGGTTTGAGGGATGGTGTACTTACAAGGTCCTTCTGCTGTCTCAGTAAAGGATGGAGGTCCATGTGTTGGCAAAGATGCAAAGATTACTGATGTGTTAGAAATCATGCATATGCTTGAGGATGGTCATGTAGGAATTAAGGCTTCTCCCCCAAAAAGATGGCAGCGCAACTGAAGCACACATCTACACCAGTGCATGCAGCATGGGCAGCAAACAGGAGGAGCTGGAAGCAATTGCACAGGAAACCTATGACAGTTTTGCCATCACAAGAACATGGTGGGATGACTCGCATACCTGGAGTGTTGCAATAGATGGCTATAAACTCTTTAGAAGGTATAGGCAAGGCTACCCTCCTTCATTTACTTTCTTGTTCTCTTCTCTCTCTTTCCCTTTCCTTTCATATAGATTTTGGGGTATATTTTATTAGCTGATGGAGAAAGTGTTTATCAGTAGAGCTTGATATTGATGCAGATTAAACAAATTGTGCATTGACAGCTTGTAAGTATAATCACAATACTGCTGTTTCCCAGTTTGAGAAATTTAGTCTTAACAATTCAGAAATTTAGTCTTAACAATTTTATTTGAACAGTTTAGTTTGAACAATTCCATGCAGAAATACATTTTGAGAAGTTTAAGTAAGAAGAACAATCTTTGAATGTTATAGATATAGAAATGCAGTTCTGTTACTCAAACGGTGAATAATGACCTTATTTATTGATTAGAAAGGGAGACAAAGAAATGTTGAGTTACTACGGTTGTGTTGTTTGCTGCAAATGTTTTTGGTTAATTAGAGTATGAGGTTAAATTGTAATAATAATAGTATAACCTTTGGTAACATGATAATAAGTATTGATGTAAGCTTAATATAGCAGAGAGATTTGTATTGCCAATAATAATTAGATACCCTAATGTTTAAATCAATAAGATGAAGAAATGCCTGGGAAGCAATATATAATCAGCAAAAATGACACTTAAGAAGATGGCTTAAAAGGTTGTTCTTTGGTGCTGCCCCTGAGGTGATGTTTCTGGACACAGCAGTGTCATTCTGCTCTACCAGATGGTGCTAAAGATAAACAAGGCAAGCTGAAGCATTGGTGGAAAAGAGCACTGTTTCATTTCAGCAATAAAATGCTCAGATGAAACTGCTTTTCTAAGGCTTTAAGTTTTTATAAGGATGTCAGTGTCATTAGTCAGAGACGATCCTATCACAAGTCACAGGTACTGCCCGGTCTGCCTATCCTCAGGGGGAGCAAGACTTGAGCCTAGGTGTTGCCTTCCCCATCAGCAGCTTCTGACACTTTCCAGGGCTGGATGCTGGATTTTTCCTCCCCTTCAAAAGCCAGCACAACCCTGATCCATCCACAGCTCATCACATTCAAGTTTCTTTTTCATCTGCTTATTTCTGCAGTAACAGAAATGCCAAACTAGAAGAGATCTAGTCCCTTCTCCATGATTCTGTATGTGAACAGATGAAGAGAATAATACACTGAGCAAAACTAGATGAAGATACCAGAGCTTTACTCTTGCTTAAATATATTTCAGCGTATCTTGGGCTTTACACACAGATCTCCTTAACAAAGCTCTCTTCAATGCGCTGTCAACTGAGAGAAATTTGGCAAGAGTTTTTGAAAATTGTTACTCCCAGGAATACTTCTAAAGCATGGGAGGTCCTGTGAATTTGGAGTTCAGATGATGAGGCATGTCTTAGTTCATTTTAATCAGGAAAAATATCATGTTTACTATTTTGCATCCTTGGGTTGTCAAGCATGGGAACAGGCTACCCAGGGAAGTGGTTGAGTTGCCATCCCTGGAGATATTTAAAAGACATGTAGATGTGACACCTAGGGACATGGTTTAGTGGTGACTTGTCAGGGCTAGGTTAGCGGTCAGAGTCAATGGTCTTACAAGTCTTTTCCAACCTAAATGATTCCATGATTCTGCTTTTTCCTCTAGTTTGCATTTCTTATTTAGAGAGAGGAGAACTGAGCACAATCATTCAAGTGCAATAATTTTCTTACAGCAGAGCAACATTTCTGTAACAACTCAAAAGATGCTTGGCAGAGCTAGCAATGTCCAAGAGATTCTCTTTTGGATGTAGTCAGATGCAGATAAAATGCCACACAGAGTTAATTAAAAGAGCTGATTCCAAATTGGGTTATGGTTGCAGTTAATCACATAGATCCTTGCCAGAAGCATATAGATAGCAGAACTTCTTGGCCTCAGATAATAGAACAGATAATTGCTCAGCAACATGGAGTGTATGTCTTTCACTGCCTATGATTGCATTATAATGGACAAGGTTTCCTAGGAGAAGCTTTCTGTTCGCATGCTCCTCCCCTATAGCTCTGTGTATCATCCAGTCTTCTGCAAAAGGACCTGGCCGTTCAGCCAGTTTCATTTGAAGACCATTTTTCCCTTGGAAAAAATGGCTTTTAAGATCCAAAAACCTATCACTAGCATTAAAGAAAATGTTTTCTCTCACCTTTGTGCTTTACCTTTAATTTGCTCTTTCAATCAATATCGCTCAATACCCCACCCACACTAGATCTACAGAGGGCTTCTAACTCTTCTTTCCCTGTCTTCACTGTTTTTTTCCCCCTTTCTTTTCTCTTCTCTGTGGTATTTCTTCCTTCTTATATGTACAGATGATACCTGCATATTCTTCGTGCCACTGAGCCCAGGTTTGCAGTGCCCAACAGCTAAATACTCAGACCCTGTAGTATCCTGCAAGTAACTTTAGATATCTAGGACTTTTCAGCAGTCCCTGATGAGCATTGGGATCCTGTAAGGATCTGATCTTCCTTGTGCCTCCTGGGGACAGGAAAAGAACAGAATCTCAAGGCTGCTGGAAATAGGGGAGAGGAGAATGAAGGTGACAGCTGAGATGGAGAGGCAAGTTGTCTGGATCAGGTGAGGAGTTTGAAATAAATTTGCTAGCTTTGGCTTGTAATTGTAATTTATGACTGTTTTTTTTCTGATTTGTGTTTTTTCTGGTTGTGTGGTTTTGTTTTGGTGGGAGTTTATCTTTTTTTCTTCTTTTTTTTCTTCTTTTTTTTTTCTTTTTTGGTTTCTGTTGTTGGTTTTATTTGTTTGGTTTTTTTGTTTTCTCCTATTTGACTATCAATTGTAATAAAAATCCTAAGCAAATCAGCTTGTAAATTGAGACCCATGCATTTCACTTCAAGGAAAATGTTACATATATACATGAACAATCCTGGGCCTGGATCAGAGACCAGGAAATTTTATAACCGCTGCCTTGGTCTCTCTTTGGCTTCCTGAATCTTGCACCTCTGCTTGTGCTCTAGTTTCATCAAGAGTCTTCCCATCCAACTAGGTTGCTGTGAAAAGTGGGACCTTCCTTCAAGCACATCTGAAAGAAGGCCACCATGGCAGCCATGGCTTCTACTATCTGTGCCTATCAAGCATTTTACTGGACAAGGCTCTCCCAGGAGTGAGGTGGAGCTCAGTGACTTAATTCTTTCCCAAATCACATGAGACCTTCAGCAGGATCTAGCACTAGACTGGGGTGTTCACGTGTGTTCCTAAGAGCCCCAAGAGCTTTGCTATTGAAAACACAAATATCTCTAGGTGATTGCTGGATAAGCAGATTTTTGCAGTAGCTTGGGTGCCTAAATTCCTTAAGTCCCATTCTTAGAAGATGTAGAAGATGTAGTAGTGTATTTCACCCTCTTTTATGAGCTGCTTTCTCAAGCAAGGTAGACATGGCCATGGCCGCATGTGCATTGATTTGCTCATGCAAATATGAACCATGTAGTCAGACTTGGGCAAACCACTCCATGCCACCGGCATTTCTCAGCTGCAGTTGCAGGAATTGTTGGCTTGGTTGCCTGGTTCCTAGAGTGGGAATGCTTTCTGCAGAAACATCCTTTCCACTCTCTTCTTAGCCTTACAGCTGCTTCACTGATTTTTTTGCAGTGCTTTTCATTCTCCCTTTCACTATGAATTTCATTACTTTCAGATGTGGTTTTAACTATAGCTTAGAGTCTTTTATACCTAGAGCTGTTCAGTACATTAGCCTTTTCAGACCTGCTGTTGAATAAATAATGCACTGCATTTATGGACTGCATTTATGGACTACATTTAGGCTAAATTCAACCATTCCCTCCTATTCCCAGGAGTGCAGTGGACATTTTTTGTTGCAAATGCTGGAGGTAACACTAGAATTCTTCCCCAAGAAACCAGCAGGTTCTCCAGTCTGTGTAAATGAGTGAAAATCAGGACTTTCCTGCATTGCCTCTCTCAGGACTGCTGGGGACTCATAGCTTTCTATATAATTCCCAGGCCTCCACATCCATCCAATCATCAAAAAAAATTCATTTCCTAACTCTGACTTGGCCATTGTGGGCTGGGATGCGTTTATCTCACTTAAATTGCTGTTGTTTGTTTGGTGACAGAAATGAATCAAAGCTTTCCTGGCTTGAAGGTGCAGTAGTATTAAAGACTAAAGTAGTGAAAGAGAAACTGCGATCTGTTTCTGGTGTTGCTGAATCACCAAGGCCTGGAGAGCTCTTCTGTGTTCATACAACTCTTTCCAAGCGCTACCTGAAAAAAAACCTTCCTCCCATCCAAGAGGCTTCTCCAACTCTCAGAGAGAAGATGGGGCCTACAGTAAAGCAGGTGGTCTAATATATACTCAAGCAGTTTCATTCCTATGTGCTTGAAATCTTCTGAAGGATGGAGAAAGTAAAATAGGTGAAGTTACCAAAAAGTAACATAGCTTCCTAATAAGGGGCTTGGTGATTAAAATGCTCAGAGGATTGTTATACTGTGATAAGAAAAATTCCTTGTGCAGGAATTTCCAGGTTTTTCTTCAAGTGAGGGAAAACTTATGATGAAAATTAGGTCATTGGGTATTTTCTGCTGATAACAAATCCAGACTGTCTGCAGAATTTAGGTAGTTACTGCACCTCGCCAAGTGACAGGTCCAGTGGTACAGAGTATAAAAAGAGAATTCATATTCTGCTGCAAATAAAGTCATCATTCAACTGCTAACCCCAGAAAGTTTCAGCCCAGAAGCTAACAGGCCTGCTTGTTACAGAACATATTTACATTTTAAGTACAGTAATACAATTCTGGTAGCCGGACTTCAGTGGAAGCACATCTCTGCTTCAGATCCTATATGATATCAGAGACTGTGAGATTTGAGGCGCTGTTCACGTAGCATTGTTCACATTGCCAGTGAACACAGATTGATATACAGAAACAAATCTACATGGTCTGCACTCTATTGCTACTCTCTGCTTTGGAGACAAAGTACTTAATGAAAATAACTTGCTTTTATGGTAAAACATATTTTAAAGAATAAAAAGCAATTTGTATTCTATTTAAATTTTTTTCTTGCCTGCCACTACTTTATCTATTATGTATTTGTATGCTACCTCGTACTAAAACCAGATTTAATTATGCTGCTGTTACTGCCTATGATGCTAAATTCCAACTCCCATCACGGTCTATGGCTTATCATCTCAGGGAGGAAAGAAATGACTCGCCTTTTTTCTCTGGGATGAATAAACTCATCTATAGGAGATAAAAGTTGGCCCAGACTATTTCGAATCCTTTGAACCAAATCTAGTGCGTTTACAAGTAGAGAAAATTTGCTCAAAATTGAGCAAAGTCTGAAACTTTTTCTCCCTGCCTAAACTGCTTGATTTCAGCAGGACCAAGTCAGCCTGAGTCAGGGAGCTGACTCTATAGTAAACCATATTTTAGCTAAGAGAAAGGGCACAGGGACAATTTTAGTTATTCATGTTGGGTAATTGTATTGAGCAGGCAAAAAAAGACATGCATATGCCAGAGTACCAGCTCTCTGTATATAGACCTTATGATTCTTCTCTCCTTTAAATTCCTCAGACTGCATTTGTAGCACAAATGTATCTTTTGCCTTGTTCTACCTTGCCTTTGCATGTCCTCATCGCGATTCAATTTTATGGTTAATGTAAAATTGTTGTGCAAAAAGCGTTAATTTAACAGAGATTATTTGGTAAAAATAATGCCTGCAGGCTCTGTTTGCGCTGTCTCAAAAGCTCCTCTAAGAAATTAACATAAATTGCAAGCAGAACTCCTCTGCTTTGCTGGCAGTCAGCCCTCTAAGTACTTTTGTTATTTCCAGAAATTTTCATGCATTTTCCCTGGTTTATCCATTTTCATTAGTGTTTAATAAAGTCTCTGCAAACTGTGTGCAGCTGCTGTTTGCATCACATAGTTCTGGTACCTTAAGTGATTTTGCACCTACCTAAAGCAATCCAGAAATTGAAAATGATGGAGGCTTTATGTGGGGGCTGACTCTGGAAATTAATTAATGTTTCTTCCTCTACATTTTCTTCCAGAGCTGTAAGAATTTTACATGTCTGATGTAAAATAAACAGAAAAACAAGAATGACACCATTGCTGGTAAATGAATGTACAGCTAGAAAAGACTTCCTGGGACACAAAATATCCTAGCCGTACTTTCTGAAGCTGACACTTTTCAGTTATTTGTTAGGATGAAGCCTGGATGCCAGTGGAAGGCAGGGCTGGGAATTCTCTTCCTCCTGAATATGGTTGGAAAGAGGTAGGATGTATACCAGGGCACTGCCAGAAAAGCTACCTTGGAAAGGTGCCTCCATGGGGCTATACACAGCACCAAGCAGCAACCACCCCCAGCTCATCAGAGCACAGCCAGCTGGGACAAGGATGTGTGAAAAAGCCTCATGCAGCAGTACACAGAGATTATCAGTTCCCCAAACAATAATCAGCTGCCAAGGAAGAGAAGTCAGCAGGCATCATTTGCTCTTTTTTAAAGGGCTGACATACAAAAGGCAATACGGGATAATTATCAGTTGCATCAGATTTTTGTAATGCAGTGTGGGAGTTGTGCCTTTTGGAAGTTAAAAAGTAGAAGGCTTAAAGGCAGTCAAGTAAACAAGGAGACTTAAGCTCTCTTAATAGTACAGGCAGTGTAAAGGAACCAGATGGCACCACACCAAAAAGGTGAATAAGAAGTTTTCTCAGCTCCAAAGAGACTGATGCCTGGACACCTCCTACTAAAGTATTTACATTGCAATTGTCTCTGCCTTGAGGAGAGAATAGTGGTGCACAGTGATGCTGGTACCTACCTGGTAAATGGCACTCAGCACCTATACAATGTCCTGAAGAAGGTGAAGGCAGCCTGATGCATGGCTCCTGAACACCAGTGTTTTGGTTCCTGATACATTAAAGGTTAAGAAAAGTTCTCTTTGAAAAAGCTTTTACTTTCTCTTACCTTCAGTGGGACACTTCTGAACACAAACTTCCTTAGATGGGAAAGAAATGGGATTTTGTCAAGATGAATGCCAAGAGAAGATAAAATCCATTTTAATGGCAACACACGATGCAGTCAAATGAAGACCTGTCATTACGGGCTGTAGCCTATAGTGGGTAAATAACCTGCTACAAAGACTGGCATGAAATGATCTGCCAAGACTTGCCTGCCAGAGAGTGTGCAGGTGCCTCTGCCTTTGTTTTCTTCTGTCAGCTTTTATTCTGTAGCCAAAAATGATTTTAGGTTCTGTTTTGTGCTTCTGGTTGTCCTCCTACTGGGTTTGCTCTGATGCCTGCATGCAACAGCTGTAACCCTCCGGGTCTCAGTTCCTTGAGAAATGCTTCAGTTTCCCCAAACTGGCAACTTTCCATGTGAAGGTAAGAAAGAAAAGACAAGGAGGTCAAAAGAGAACAGGCTTTTTTACTACAGGACAGTGAAAAGTGTTGTTGCAAGACTTCTCTTTACATGGATAAAGCACTGTCACGTATGCTGAGGAAAGCCTACCCAATTAGCGAGGAACCTGGAGAGATTGCCCTAAAGCTTTCTACTGCCTTTGGGCTGCTGTGCAGCTTGTTCAGATGAAATTAATCAGTGATTTATAGACTGAATTATGTTTATTTGAAAAGCTAGTGGGTTCAATTTTCGACAAAGGCTCTCATTATCTATTTACAATAATACAATTCTGAGTTTTGTTTGGAATAGTAACATTGAGTTTAGTTATGTCACTCCAATATATTTTCTTTCTTCTCTTTGTAATTTAGAAATACTGAGCATGTCACATTTCTCTGCAAGTCGACATACCCTGTTGTTTGCAGTTACTGAAAATAGTATTTTGGCTACAATTAAGATGGTGGCACTCAGCTGCTTGTTGTTAATGAAATGGGGTGATTCATATCCAGAAAGTGAGAATTCATAGCTTTGAAGAAAGAAAAGATCTGTCTTCCCATAGTAGTAAAATGAAAGCTAATTTCAAAAGTTTAGAAGGGGAAGCTCAGAGACTTAATTGGAATACTTTACTCGGGTTTTGTGGGGTCGACTATTTTTTACTTTTAGTGCTTTCTGTCTTATGTCCTGTTTTACACTTTCTGATTAATTATCTTTTTATTACCTGAATTCTGTCTTCCTTCACATAGCAAGGGACCCATCAAATGGTATTTCCACTGATCACTTCTGGATTTATTATTTCTCTCCTTTCTCATTTCTCAGATGTTTAGATATAAGGAAGAAAATAAATGCTTTGACATAATTTCTAACAAGACAGAGGAGATAGGCCATAGCTGTCAAGGGAAGTGACAGCCACAAACAAGATATACATCACTTTGTTTTT
>JAOEHX010022520.1:0-22886 GCA_025448015.1 Bolborhynchus lineola
TGTTCAGCCTGGAGAAGAGAAGGCTGTGTGGAGACCTCATAGCAGCCTTCCAGTATCTGAAGGGGGCCTATAGGGAATGCTGGGGAGGCACTCTTCATTAGGAACTGTAGTGACAGGACAAGGGGCAATGGGTTCAAACTTAAACAGAGGAAGTTTAGATTGGATATGAGGAGGAACTTCTTTACTGTCAGGGTGGTGAGGCACTGGACTGGGTCGCCCAGGGAAATTGTGGATGCTTCATTGATGGCAGTGTTCAAGGCCGGGCTGGACAGAGCTTTGAGTGGCAAGGTTTAGTGGGAGGTGTCTCTGCCCATGGCAGGGGTTTGGAACTAGATGATCTTAAGGTCCTTTCCAACCCTAACTATTCTATGGTTCTGTGATTCTATAATGTGTAATTTATTTGTCAACCATGATCACATAGTAGAAAAGACATTCATATATCTTCTTAATTGATGAGGAAAATAATTGAATCAACTGCAAAAAAAATATGTGACAAATTAGAATACAAATCCCTGGCCTGGTTTAAAGCTTTTTTAGGGTAAGAGTATCATATCAGCAAATTCAATAATCTGAGGTAAGGACCACAAAAATGTAAAATCATATTTCCTTGTTTCCGCTTTTGTTATCCCCAGGACCGTGAAGTGTTCAATGTTTCATTGACTGATCGTACAGATTTGATGGTCACAAAGCTTTAACAGGTTTTGCTTCACAAAGTTCCATGAGATAAAACCCTTCAGTCACCCTTCCAGCTGTTTCACAGGAGCAAGGTCTCACCTTCCACCTCTGCACAGGAAGGAAGTGGCACCTCATAGAGCTTCCACTCTTCTGCCAGTTTTAATTCTTGTTGTCAGGGTTTAGTAATGCTGCTAATGGCAGCAATTTCAATATGCCTGGTGAGGTAGCCAAGCAAAGGAATATTTATGGGTTGGCTGGATCAGTGGGTCTACCAAATTCGAGAGCTAGGTGGCCATGAGGAGGCAATGCAACAGTTTTGCTTTGGTGGTCTTATGCACAAATCCTTCATATTTTAGTCAAAGAACAGGGCAGAAGCCCACTAAGGCTTTGATCTCTTCATGATTATGCTTCCGCTCCCTGATCTCAGCAATATCTCAGCCATTGATATGCTGGAAAAGCACTGATTTTTTATTAAATGTCTGCATGCTTCTCTTTCCCTGTTTTTGCCTCTCCCACCTCCCTTCCCCATGAGCACTTTGTGAACATTTCCTCTGGGTGCAGTCAGAGAAGGCACTGCAACCCTTCCATTCTTCCAGCATATCCCACAACATACAGCAAGATAAGGCAAACACCAACCTTCTCCTCTGCAGCTGAGGCCAAGGCATGTAAGATTCAGTCTAGTGCTTTGCATTAAAAGGGTAGAATCAGTAGATATTGCCAGTCACAGTCTGAGATGATGTTTTTCAGTGACGTGACTTGCAAAGACCAAGTTTCAATTCAGAATGGAATCAAACTTCCAGTGGAACATATGCTGTCTTCTCATGAAGCAGTAAGGCTTTAAGTTGTACAGTCCTGAATTCTGAATTCAGGATTCTGTCTGGCTTCCAGCAGCACTGTTTAATGATTCAAACTAGCTCAGGTACCCCTAATACAATACTGAAATGCATGAAGAACATGTAGCAACTAAAGCTGTAAAAGACTGATCTTCCTGAGCAGTTCCTAGGAAGTACTAGTCTGAGCTCTGCTCCACCGGTGTCCAGATACGCCCAGATAAAGTACACTTTATTAATCCCTTCTTTTCTGTTACCTCTCAGCTCACCTAAATATTGATGAAGTTTTGCTTTGTTTAGCTGGGAATATGTGATGAAATGCAAAAGTCCTGAGGGAGTGCCAGCAGCAATTTTATTTCACAGGAAAACAGTGCCTTCAGCTTTGCAGACTGAATATACTGGAGCATGAGCTCACTTTTGATGCGCCCACAGAACCCTTCCCTCCTCCCTCGCCCCCAGCTACATGAGTCTATAATTTTTATTCTTTGTTACTGATGTATGTAAAAAATAATATATTTTTATATTGTTGAAGTATATATTTATCTGCCATGGATAGCTATGTTTCCAAAGGAGACATTTTTTTTCTACTGGATAAAGCATGGCATCAGCACATATGTACTCTAATAAACAATTCTTGCCTCTCTTTCCTTATATATTTCTCATTTAATTAATAATGTCATTTGTCAGTTCACTGACACTGTTTTTCAGTGACCTCTCTTCAAAATCTAACCATTATCTATTTTGTCTTATTTTGCACACAACAAAAAAATCCCCCTGAAAGTCTATCTAAAGCCTTTCTGATTGCTGTTTCCCACTCTAAAATTTTGGAAGTGGTAAAAGATTGAAGTAAAAGGGGTTTAATCTGTTTAGAAAAGACCATTTTATCTATAGCCTTTGGAACATATTTGATATCATATGACCCAAGGGAGTGTGTGCTCTGAGAGACAGCGAACATTCACAGGTCAAGCAGAGGACACAAAAGCAGTACTTTGTTGTGCTCTGCACCTACTAAGTGCATTTAAGTTAGTGCAGGAAGGTTTCAAAAGTATTTTGGCATTGACAATGCGGCAGTAAAATTCTCAGACAACTTATAAGGTGAAAAGTTGGGTGAGCTCTTATCACTTTGAAAATATTGTTCTTAATCTCTTAATTCAGCATTTACTGACTGATAAAAAAGGATACCTTCACTTCATTATTAGTTCATGATGCTAATAGAAGTTTTATTTCTAATTTCAAAGAGAGAAGGATTAGAGCCATGTTAGATTAAATTAATCTTATTTTACTTACATAATTAAAGATGCCAGGCTTCAGCAGCTTTTAATGATCTCACACTGAACAGCTACATATCTGGAATCTCTGAAACATTAGGTCTCAGGCCTAGAAAATGCCCTCTACGTGTAAGCATGTACTGCATTCCATCCTTTAATCAAAGTTATTTACATGTTGAAAGTTTGTCAATTGTAAAATCCCAACCTTAGGATTTTTTTCCACTAGGCCAGCCTGCAAATCAGTATTCTATTATTCTAGCCTCCGTAAAGTATGGTGCATTGTAATTGCTGTCACCCTGTTTCTGATTTAGAAAAGACTTCGCACCTTGTGTTCTGTGTTAAACAAACAGCAAATACCATCCTTCTATAGGATGCCAGAGTGTTTCAGCCACATCAGAAAACATCTGAAAGCGTCCGTGCCTCTGTTTAGATGTTTCTCCCTGTCCAAGTTCCAGTGAAGTTTAGACAGGAGTCTAGATGTCCTGGTTGGAAACTTTCACTAGTTTCTTGTAAACCTGATGTAAAATGAAAATTCCAAACATTTTTTTTATATGCCCCATGGCACAACACAGAAATACCAGTTTCCACACCACGGAAGCATTAGTCTAAGTACACATATTAGTACTGCCTCAGCATTGGCCCTAAACACAGTGGTGTCTGAAGTGCAGGCTGGCATCTAAGCTCAGCTTTAAAATCTGCCAAATATCTATAGATCATTCCTGAGATGGTTAAGTGTTCCCAGTCTCTCTATCAAGGAGAAGCAAGCTGCAGAGACATCCCAGGAACAGACATTTTTGTTTGCCCACCCCAGCCTCAGAGTGCAATAGCTGGTACAGAGACAAACACATTAATTCAACAGGGAAATGATATATCTGGCAAAGTTCAGACACCCTGACCTAATTACCCATTGTAGCCACAAGCAGCTTAGGCAAAGGAGCCCCTCTAACTTTTCTGCAGAAATTGTTACTCCACTGTCTAAATAAATCAAAACTGCTCACTGAGAGCTGGCTGTGTGGCAATCATAAAAATTCTGCCAATTGGATTCTTCACTGGAGTGTGACTCAATATCCCACTGGCTGCTTGATTTTCTTATTAAATTTTTAAATTCTATACTGTGTTGATTTTGTAGATGGAAAATATTAGCCTAATTAATGTTACTGAAAAGAACATTAAGGTTATTAATATTCAAGCTTCCTGGCATAAAATGAGCAGAAATTTGGATAAGGAAGAGATTTTTTGCCATAAAGAGATAAAATTATTTATACTAGGGAAATTTTACACCTTCTGATGAAGCATTCAGCTCCAGCTGCTCTCAGAGTCTAAATGGGCTGTGGTTATGTTACAGCATGGCTGGTTTTACCTCCTTTGCTAACTATTTATCCTTTCATCAGACATTCACTTAAACAAGCTCTATTTTTTCACTCTTTGCACAGAATAGCAATCTAACATGTAAAAGATCGTATTCAGGTATTAGGGTTGATTACATAAATAGTTAATGCCTAAAGCTCAAGAGAAGCGATTAATAAACTAAAAGCTGTTAATGGAAAGCACTGAGAAGTGATCTTGACAGAGATCAGATTCCACTTAAAAACAAAAAGCTGCAATGATTCCTTCCCACACACTCAAGATGAATTCAAGAAATAAAGGTATCACAACAGGGGTACATTTAAATTGGACTGGCTTTTGAATGTGCACAGAATACCAAGACAGTGGTGGCACTGAATAAAAGAGTTATACTGCTGAAAACAAACACACACATAAGAGAGCACTTGCAAAATTGCATCATATACTTGGATGGAGCTACTTTGTCATCCTGTGCAACTAGCAAAGAGCAGAAGCACAGCCCTGTTGGACTGCGTATACTACAGAAGAGAGCCAGGAAAAACATTGTGACAGTGCTGTCCCCTTTCATTCCACCCTACTCTAGTTTCTCAGTGCAATACTAGCGACCAAAACCTCCCTTTCCTAGACAGCCTGGTCCAGATGCAGCCCTACTTGTGAATTAAATGATTTTGACTGCTTTACTACTGCCCCAAAAAGGATACACTGAGGAGTCTCCCTTATTTTCAGATGGATTATACCTTTGATGGCTTAATTACTAGATGACCTGAGGTACTTTCCATAAAACAGATATTTTTAGTGTAACAATTCCAACATGTGCAGTTGTAAAATTCTCATTTGCCCAGGGAAGTTGTGAATGCTCCATCCCTGGCTGTGTTCAAGGCCAGGTTGGACAGAGCCTTGGGTGACATGGTTTAGTGTGAGGTGTCCTTGCCCATGGCAGGGGGGTTGGAACTAGATGATCTTAAGGTCCTTTCCAACCCTAACTATTCTATGACTCTATGATTCTATGATTCCTGGTCAGGTACAGACAATCTTTACAAGCATTTGCCTGCTCGCTGTTGTAGTCACTATACCTCACCCTGGAGGACAGCAGTGCAGTTCTGAAAAAATTAGGAAACATTTTTTTATCTATTTACAAGAGAATTGTTACAAAAATACAGAACTGCTTCTTACATTATACAGCTGCTACAAACATAATTAATTTCTCTGTGCTCTTCATTTCAAAGCACCCTTGAACATGGGTGCGTTATGTCAGGTGACCCTGATTTTGTGTGCTACAGCAAAACCAAATAGCCTGAAGAATTAGAAATCTGGGCCTGCATTCTCTTTTGCATTTCTCAAGTTTCCCCTGCTACCCTCATAGTCACCAGTCATCTGCAAATTTCAGCAGATTGAAATGGCATGCTTCTTTAGATCTCTTATAGTCAAAGTAAACATAAGTGTGGTCCTCAGCTTGCTGCTTTTTCCTAACTCTTAACTGTTATCTTTCACTGAAATCCTGTGTCCTATCATCCTCCAAGCTGATCTTTAATCCATTTCACAAGTCCTAACCCTTACGTCAAGCTCACCGACTTACCTGATCTATCTTTTTTCACCTCTTAAAGAAGTGAAAGAGGTTCTTTGTTGTACCCTTAGTAACCTACATAAATATCTTTCACATTTCACCCTTCAGTAAGGCACTTAGAGGACCTGGGATTGCAAGTGCATGTGCCATACCTGGACTTCTTTTTTATTGTTTTTTCCTAGCAAAGCTCCTTTTCCAAGCTGTTGTTAAATCATACCTGAGACAAGTATTTTTATCTTGTATTTACAACCAGGGACTCAAAATCAGGCTTCTGACTCCACTGCTTACTTTGTGTGTGGCCTTTGACAAGTCAGCCAGGCACTCAGTTTCAGTTTGTCATTTTGTATAATTAAAATAGTGACCATAGTTTGCAAAATGAGTGGAATTAAGTACCCAGCTGGATATGTCTTTAAAAGAAACCTGCCATAGTTAGAAGACAGGAGGACAGCTCATTCTGAATATGAGAAATTTTTGGCTGAAATGCTGCAGATTGATTTCAGTTGGAAATTAAGAATCCAGGTAAGAGATAAGAATCAAGATAATTTCTTGTACTTAAGCTCAGACTCTGTATTGTTCTATTCACCATACTTACCATACAGATAGAGTAACTGAAGCACAGTGACTGATTTCCCACAAGTCACATAAGAGGACATTGGGAGAGAGCAGTAAATCTCAATCTGGAAAACTTTATCTGATTAATTTTCCTAGTAATATTTATATGTTCCTTACACACACTATGCAAAGTGTCAAGAGTCTGAGTTGCCAACCTTGACTCAGATTATTTCTTTGACAAAGTCCAGTAATTAACTTCCCTCCTGATGAAAAATTAGAAATTTTAAGCTCCTAAAACAGCTGCATCTTTTTGGCATTATTAAGCCTCTGAATCTCACTTCTCTGTGAATAAAAAGCATGTGCATGTGATCATTGAAACATTACATCCTTTGACACAAGTGCAAATGTTAGCATAAAGAATTACTACAGCTTCTTAGCAGTAACAGCGGTGATTGTCACAACTGTCATTTATAACGTTCTGAAACAGGAAGCTTGGGCCCTCATATATATTTGTGTATTTTATATTTCATATTTTTGGCATATTTACAAAATATTTTAACTATTGTGCATTTATAAATTTTACTAAACATTTAGCATCACCTTTCTTCACTGTATCTTTCAGTTCAACTCACAATTTGACAATATTATAGTAATTTTGCAACTTTGCTCTTGGCAGTTTCTCATATAGAAAGATTTTCAAAGAAGTTATATTCTTTTCAGATTAATTCCTTCTAATAGTCTGGTTTTCAAGCTGCTTTGGGTTTGAGTGCCTACCCCATGAGGCAAGGTCACTATTGTGTTTGAGCAGCCACATTTTTGCAGCCAGGCTCCTTCTCAATACGCACAAGGGATCATGTGCAGCACAAAGTCCATTTATTGCATTGCCATTGGCCATCAGCTCCAAGGTGAAAGGCAGCATTAAAGCTACAGGTAGAGGAAAGAGGAAGAGAGAAAGAAAGACCAGCACAATGCCACTCACCAAATTGCGGCAAAGGAGCAGGAAGTCCCAAGAGTTCCTCGAGGGAATTGTCTACCTGCCTCTCTGCATTGCCTCCCTTCTATGTCCAAGGTCTGACTTGAAGAGCAGCTTTAGATACAGGTGAATCATTGGCTGTGAGCCTGAATCAGAAAGATCGCTTTCAGAGGTGGTAGGAAAGGCCCAGTAAAATAATGGTGCGCTGATAAGCAGCTTGCTCTACAAGAGAGAGAAAATACTTTTCCTCTCTTTTCTTTTTATTTTTTCACTGACCTCCAAAGTTTTAGGACTTTCAGCATTCTTCTTTCCTCATTCATTGCCTTCATGAGAGTCCTCCAAAGCTTTTTGCTCTCCTAGCTAGGAGAGCAAACAGTGCTGTCCATCAATGCCGCTCACAGAACCAAGAAATCAACAACCTGTGCAGAGAAAAAATAGTAGTCTATGCTCAGAAAATATCTAAATCATTTTCCAGACATGCAAGGGAAGAGGGAGAGAGCAGAATGCATAAAAAGTGCAGGGGAACTTAGAATCACATAGCAGTCACGAGCAGCCAAACTCAGAGTGTCACGGCATCCAGATATTTGTCAAGTTCAGAGCATCTTGGTGTTCACAGGGGACCCCAGGCTCCAGCACAACGAAGAGTTCTTAGTTCAGACAATCCAGTTTCAACTTCCAGGAGAACAGCAGTTCCAAAAAAGAATTACTTTACTACGAAAGAAAGAAAGACATATGCTTTTGGAAATGTCCTTCACATGATATAGTGTAGGGACAATGCTCTTGGGAGGTGTCATATAAATACACAGGCAGGAGGGAGAGATGACAGAAATGGGTGTTTGAAATAGGGAGGTTTATTACAGTGCTGAAATGCTCACTAAAGTGCTTTACTCTTTTAAAATGAAGTCAGCTTTACTCTTTTAAAATGAAGTCAGCAGTGACAGAAGCTTTTCTTTTTTTACCCCTTTTTCCCAAATATCTCAGCTGAATTATATTCTACTATCACCAGCCCTCTGGGCCTAGTCTTGATGATCTCAAGGATAGGGTCTTTGGGAATCCTAGGGAAGCTATGAACTAGTTCTTGGATGTATAAATTAAACAATGAAACAAAAGCCAAATGATTAGCCCATACTTTCCCAGCAGGAGTTTCTGCCAGATGGAAAAACCTTCCATCTCTCTGCTTTGTTTTGGCTTTTTAGATGTGATACCTCAGTAATACCAGTGCTTTTTTCAGCCAAGTCACTCTGTTTCTCTTTTCTAGCCGTTACTCTAAGGGGAGTGCCTCAGTAAGCACGCAAATGTATGTGGATATGCTCCTTATTTCCCAGATTTCCTGTACTGCAGAGTTCCCTTCTTGCCACAAAGATAACCACTTAACTGTCCTTCTGTCATAACTCCCGTAATCCATGCATACCAGCTACTTTGTCTTTAAGACATAGGGTGACTAATTCCTATCTAGTTCTATATCAAACCCTCCCTTTTGAAAAAAAGCACTGCTGCTGTTCCTGCCCATGCTCCCATGCTCAGTGTGTGCCTATCTATATTTGAGGATCTGGACCATGCTCACTACCCAGAAACTTCATATACTTGTTTCTAGAAGGCTCCTTTGAGTCTGTGTGAAGTCAGCTTGTCCCAAGATAGTACAGTACTTTTCAGGCTCTATTGAACTGTCTGGAAATAGAAGGTGCAAAATTAACTATAGGAGTTACTCAGCATTTTGTATGACTAGACCCTTATAGTGGCTGACAGATTGCTGCTTTTATTATGGGAACAGGTGCCTAAATCATCTGTAAACATCGAGACATTTCTTTATTCTGTATCCTCCACATTTTGCACTTTTCACCTGCTTCATCTAGAAGAGACTTCAGAGTGTATTTAGTAGGTAATTATCCTGGAACTGCAGGTGCAGTTATAAAATGTGAAACTGGCCATATATTTACTCATCCCCTTTATGAATAGCTACAAAACATCCACTGTCCAATCAACAGCCCTTAAACCCAAGCTCCAGTGACCAGCCTCACTGAAGATGTTATCCATTCATGCGCGAAATAAGCAGACACAATTGTAGGAGATAATTAGTTTGCACTCCACAGACCTGTCACGATCCTTGGCCCTGGTAGTCACTTAATGAGGGTGCAACAGGCTGTTGTTCTGAGAGCAGGGATCTTCTGCATGCACCAGGCTGTACAACAAACATTCAGCTTTTCATTTACAGGCTATGTGCTTTCTTATCAGAGCTTCTTTGCAGAAGGTGTAGCCAAAGACTGGACTTTAAATTAACTCTCTTCAAAAGAAGCATTCATAACTGCTTATGGGGAAATGCAGGTGTGAATTTGAAGTAACTCCAGAAAAAATCAGCTTGGGTATTCAAGATTTATGTCACTGTGGCAGACTAGAAATGGCTTCAAATATTTAAAAACACCAGTATTTGCTGAAATTACAACCTTTCACAACAGTCGTAGTACTGATGTAGCACCTGAATGTCATGGTGGATGACAGCATAGAAACAAGAAACATAACAGGCAGATTTTCTAATCTAATTTCAATTTTTCCTCTTATCCCATCACATTTTTTTATTCCTTTCTGTGATGGTGAATGTTGCTCAGTAAACATCCCAAATCTGTAGTCAGCTTTAGTTTCCATTTGCCACATATGAGCAGCTATGCTGCTGGTTCTTTAACCTTTGTTGACCTGTCATCAAAGCTTTGCTTAAAATAGATACCTTATTGGATATATTGACAAGCTTTATTTAAAGGAGATATTTAATTTCAGAAAATTACTTACAGAGTTCTCTACATCCAATTTAGGCTTGCTTGACATTACATTAAACTTACAAACAAAAAAAAACCATTCTCATCCAATCGGTATAGAAAAAATTACTTGCAAATGCCAGCATTGCCAGGTCTTGGTATTCCTTACCATAGTTATACTTTTTTTTTTCTCAGAAAACAGCTTCTAAACAAAGAAAAAAAGAACATATCCAAAATACTAAAAAGGATCCCTAACCATCTTGAACCAACTTCAATTAATTATAGGGAGTTTTGCATGGGAAAACTCTGAAGTATTTTTTTCCTCTGAGGAGTGATGCAGGAGGGAGAGAGATTTTTATAGCTGTTCATAGAGACAGTAGGTGTTCTTTTAAATTCAAAACCAGAGATTTCTCAACACAGGTTAGTTGCATATACAGCAGAAGCACCATACTTCACCTCTCAGGGGGCAGCATCAGGCCCTTGTAAAGCGTAACAGTTTGGCACTGGGCAAACAACTCAGGAGAAATAACACAAGGCAACAACAAAGGAAAAATCTTGAAAGTCATAATGTTATTTTAGGGAGTCTACTGCATTCTGATGGTCTTGATCATAAGATGACCTGCACTTCATCGAAAAGATCTGTTTTAAACCTCCTCCTGCAGGGAAGCTGTTATGATGATGTAACAGGTCCTGACTCCTGTAGTTTATATGATACGTCCAAGCTGTGAAAAGATGAAACATTCCACTAATCAGTTTAATGGAGGTCATCACAGAAATGAGCCTTGTGATCTAGAAACTGCTTGACCAAGCACGGTGTGCTATGGTTTGTGGTATAGCTGCACAGCTGCATTCGAAGTTGCTGGCCACAAATATTATTTAACTCCTTTGCACTTGTTTTGGGATTTGCAGCATTGATCTTTACACATCCATGAATCTCAGCTCTACAAAGTTTCAAGTACATATGCTCCAAGTTAAATTAGCAGTAGTGAGTAGCTCAGGACCTTAATAAAAATAAGGCATCTACTTATCTTAATGCTGCTTGTGCTTTACAGCCTGCTGTAACAACATCTGTTGGGTTGGTGCCTGTGAGCAGGCCCACCATGGAGGAGACAAATTTAAAAGCACAGTCCTCAAATGTCTCTTGATGTCAGTGAGCTCAGGATCAGGCATTTTGTGAAAATGAAGAATGAGGAAAAGCTATTTTTCATGAGGTAATTCTGCTAATAGACTGCCGGTGTACAGGTATAATTGGGATCAAAATTTAGCCTTCAAACTACTGGCTGCAAGCAGTTAAGGGATAATCTCCTTCAGTTTAAGCATCCAACTACTACTTTGAGATTAAAGAGTTCTCAGTATAAACTTCGGAAGTGAGATTTGCTTTCATTTATGTAAAGTCACAGGAAACCTCTATCAATGGGAAAAATCCTCAGTTTCAAATATAGAGAAATCTGACAGCTATTCAAACAGTATGCACACTAGCAAGCCTTCCTTTTTCCATGAAGAGGAACCATCTTGTGCAGGTTGACAAAATCTGCAAAGCTATTGAATTACATCCAGTTTTGCAAATGTAATTTCTATACATATTTGTCTTTTCAAAAAATCTGGAGTGCTTTTTTAGTTTAGGAAGGAGAACACAACCATCTGCTTGGAGATAAAAAAGCAGCTTGGATTCACAGTGGGCAGACCACAGTTCAAATATCAAAAGGTACTGGGTTCTGGTTGTGGTGTGTGCATTAAAATTCGCTTAGACGTTGGTGTTCTCCAAGCTGAAACCATCAGGTCTGAAATCTGACTCACAAGAAGAGAAAAGTAATAGCCAGATACCTCATCATCTCTTTGTAGTTTAGGATGCTCTGGAGGGAATTTAATTTTATTATTCATATTTTCCTATTGTGATTATTTTCTGTGATTCGTTTTTCCCCCTCTGATTGGGTGTCATGTTGCATCTCCTTAGACTTATTTTCGTGGCATAGAAACAGAGAGGGGAGAAAATTAAGGCTTATCATGAAGTCCTGAAGGATGTTTTTTCTCAGTTAGTGGGAAAAGAATTTTAGGAGAGAGGGTCCCAAGTAGAAGTTATTTAAGCTTTTCAGTAAAGACTCACAGAGTACTTTTCTTGATGTCAAACAGGACATGGCAACTTATAAGCTGAATCTGGGGAAAAAAGAGCTTAACTGAACACTCATTTTTATATTTTTGTGTAATAGCTTGGTATCCTTTGCAAACAAGTCTATTAAAACCAGAAGTGAAGAACTTACTTATAGTACAACACAGTCCTAGAAGAAGTACTACTGGAGAGAATGGTCAAGAAAAGAGATTTTTCTCTCGAAGAGGAATACACATACAAGATTTCAGAGAAAGGACAGTTATGTGAAACATAAACCTGATGTGAAAGTACTCAGGTCCTTTTCCTAACAAAAAAAAAGAAAAAGCAAGCTCACAAGACTTGTAAACCATCTGAAATAAGTCTCCTAGTTTGTTTTGAAGACTTTTTCCACCTTCAGAAGGGAACAGAACAGAACACGTTACACTCATTTTTTTAATAAAGGCAACATCAGAATAAGTCTAGCAATAATGTCCTCATACAATGTTTAAAAAATGAGCTTTTTCAACCATAAAATTAGTAATTGTCTGCCTTGTAAAAGGATAAATAAAATGAATGTTTCATTACTGTCGAGCTCTTGATTTCTTGTTTTATGCGGGCAAAATTAACCAGCTTCAGCTACAGAAGTATGAAAATTTGAGATATGTCTCTAGCTTTCCTGAAAGAAATCATAAGGAGCTGATTGTCTTTATTTTTTAATTGAAACTTCTTTCAGTCTGGCAGACAGCTCATCTCTTAAAAACATGGGAGAATGTGTGGTGCTGGAGATGTTTCTGGAAAGGAATGCTATCAAAAAGTTATTGCAAAGCAGTCCAAGGGCCTGGATGCCCAGTCCTTTTTCAGCTTTGTCTCCATTTGCTTTTGTGCCTTTGAGCAAATCATGCATACCAAGGAAAGAAAAGCTTACACAGTGCAGCATGCAAATCACAAATACACTTGTGTACAAGAAAAACCAAGTGTAATATGTAACCACTGCCTTGAGCGTCTATGAGACCCCAACAAACTGCACATGCTCATGTGCTTTCAAAGCCACAGAAGGATTGCTTGACATATTCTGTACTGAATTGGACCCTAGCAATTTTTAGTCTTGTACCCCCCATATAATATCTTATCCCAGCTGCCAAGCATAAGCTATGCAACAGCCATAATGCTTAGTTTTTGTTGATGCAAGCTCTGACTTCCATGAAGTGTCTCAGTTGTTATAAATTTTTGCTTTATATTAACAACTACAACCATTTACATATGCATTTCCAACAACAGCTTTAATGTAAATACTTATAACATTAAACTCTTGGAGATATTACAGACACTACTCTCAGTCATATGGCATTGGTATTACTTTTAGCCATAATATGTGTCTGCAAATTTCTTTGAAATCGTTCGATGAATATAAGCAATAACCTTCAAGAAAATTTTGAAGGATCTATGTAGTGCTGGATTTTATTATCTAGCATATTCAACACATATTTGCCAAGAAACAAATGGGGTTACGTTCAGCTGACAATATGTTGGCATCTCTAAATTTGTTGTCTGAACCACTATGTAATCACTGGAAGTCTAGACCAGATATCCATATTTATAGAAGTTTATATAACTAGCTCAGCTATGGAGGCCCACACTATAGATGCTTGAATTTATGAATATTATCCCTTGTTCCTGACCTTTGATATTTTAGTTTGGGTACATTATTCAGTAATCACAAGAGCCAAGAATTTTAGCAGGTCTCTTTTGTTCAATGTCCAGTTTCCCTCTCAGTTTTGTAGAGCAAAATATGCACTTCTGTAAAACTACAATCCCTTCCAACTATCTCAAAACAGAGCCTCTTCAATACACAGCTGTCTGCATTTTACTTACCCATCCAAACATATTGATAGCAACCAACAGCATTTACGTAAGTCACCACTCTAAGTGCCTAGACTGTAAACAAATTTGCAACATACAAGTGGTTGCCAAGACACCAATGCTGCAGCATGAAGCTTAGGCAGATTTTATACATTTGACATCCAAAAACATGATTCAGGAAACCTTCCTCCAGAGGCCTGTTTCATAGTCCTATCTTGACCAGCAGTCTCTTAATCAGTTACATCTACCTCACCAGAAAAGAGGAGCAGCGTGTGAAGTGCAGAGACTGCTAATTACTAAGCTGCGATCAGGTATATGAAAAGAAATGTATCAAGTTCATTTAGAGGCTCCATTTATACATTTATACAACATATATCATTTCCTGCAATAATGAGTCCAACTTGAGACACAACAATCAAGAGACAATAAAAAGTGCAGTCAAAAGTACAATTGAAATGATTTAATTTAGGTCTGCTGAATAAAATTAAAATATGCTTCATGCATATAATTTCCATTAAACATTACAATAATTATGTCATTTATTTATATATTACAGTAATTAATATGTTTGGAGATGAGCAAAGCTAGAACAAAAACCTTTAATCAGGTTTTTCTTCAGAACATTTAGATTATGCAGAAACTGAATTTTCTATCAGAAAATCATTCCCAGCACATGATTCTTGGTCACAGAGCTTATGGGCTTAATAACATGGCTACAAAAATTAAACACTGTGGTATAAGGGCTTTTGTAGACACTAGCTCTAGTTAATAAGTGATTGAAGGGGAAGCAGAGAGTTTTTCTGGGTAAAACTGGTCAGGGGTGGGTGCTGAAGACTGTCACTGCCATGACATTGCATAACAGGACAAATCAAATGAGGACAGAAAGATGTGGAGAAATGGAGTTTTAAGGTAAGAAGACGTCAGGCTGTAGAGCATGAGCGAGAGCGTGAGGCAGCCTTTTGCCAGATCTTGACAAGGATGGATGGCTTTCAAATGGGTTAGCTATTAGTGTCAGACACTGCTGCACAAGGACTTTAAATTGGTTAACAATGTTACAAGACACTCAAATGAATGGCCACTTACCCCTTAAAGTAATGCCTGGTGGAAATAAGCATTCAGTCTTGCAGACAGAGGCATTACCTCATTTTTGGAAGAGGAAATCAAGCACTGTTCCTGCAAAATGCCCATGAAGCATTTTCCCTGCAGGTCACCCGCTCATAATATGGTGACTTATGTTGGCAGTCATGTCCATGGGAGATGAAGAATGAAAACAGGTCTGACAGACTGCTCCAGAGTGGGTCCCCCACCAAATCACAAGTCCCACCAGCAACCCTGCTCCAGTTTGGACTCCTTGGTTTCCACAAGGTCACAGGTCCTGCCAAGAGCCTGCTCCAGTGCATGCTTCCCATGGGGTCACAGCCTCCCTCAGGCATCACCCTGCTCTGGCATTAGGTACTGCACAGGTGGATATCTGCTACACCATGGACCTCCATGGGCTGCAGGGGCACAGCCTGCCTCACCACAGTCTGCACCACAGGCTGCAGGGGAGTCTGCTCCAGTGCCTGAAGCACCTCCTCCCCTCCTTCCTCACTGACCTTGGTGCCTGCAGAGCTGTCTCTCTCACATTCCTCTCTAGCTGCAATTGCTTCCATGCAGTAAGTTTTTCCCCTGTTTTAACCATGTTATCCAAGAGGCACTACCACTGTCACTGATGGGCTTGGTCCTGGCCAGCGGCGGGTCCAGTTTGGAGCTGGTTGGCATTGGCTCTGTTGGACATGGGGAAGCTTCTAGCAGCTTCTCCCAGAAGCCATGCCTGTAGCCACTCCACTACCAAATCCTTGCCAGGTAAACACAATACAGTGTAAAATCATGAGATGCTTACCTGTGAGAAATAATTTTGATCTTAGCCTGATCTTCACTATACTGAAAGGAAAGGGTTTCTATGGAGCTTTCTCCCTGATACTACATTTCAGGGAAATGTAGGCTAGCAAGTAAGAAAAAAATCATATGAAAGGTTATTAAATACCAGTTGGTTTCCCCAAGGAATGAATATAGTAGCCTCATTGTCCTGGGTTCAGCAGTAGCAGTCATTTTTTCTCTTTCTTAGGAGATGGTGCACTGCTGTGGTTTTGACTTTCAGCCTGGGAACAGTGCTGATAACACCAACGTTTTTAGTTGCTGCTCAGTAATGTTTACGATGACCAAGGACTTCCTCAGTCTCACGCTCTGCAAAGGAGGAAGGGAAGACTGGAGGAAGCAGAGACAGGACACCTGACCCAAACTGACCAAAGAGGTATTCCATATCACAGCACATCGTGCCCACTATATAAACTGGAGGCAGTTACCCAGAAGGGTTAGATCATTGCTCAGTCGGGATGGGTATCGGTTGGTGGGTGGTGAGTGGTTGTATTCTCTTCTCTTGCTATTTCCTTTACCATTATTATTATTGGTTGGTAGCAGTAGTGGTTTTGTGTTATACCTCAGTTACTGGACTGTTCTTATCTCAACCCGTGGGAGGTACATTCTTTCGATTTTTGTCCCGATCCCTCCAGGAGTGGGGAGAGGAAGAAGAGTTGGGGGGGGAGGAGGGAACGAGAGAGCGGATGCATGGTTCTGAGTTACTGGCTGGCTTTAAACCATGATACGCATCATCCAGGGTAATTTCAGATTCAACTGGAGGAGCTTCAGGTATCATGATTTTTTACCCCAGATGTTTTCTTGCTCTATCCTCTATGAATCTTTGACAAAGCTCTTGTTGGCATAACAGGTAGAGAGAGGAATGACACAAAATGTGCTGTAGCTTCTTGCCTTTCTCCTGCTGTCAGGGCACACACCTTATGCTGAGAAGTTGTCTGTGCTGTGGGTTTATCAGAGCAACAGGCTTCTCATGTTGATGGAAATAACATATTTCCATCAGGGGGTTTGGAACTAGATGATCTTAAGGTCCTTTCCAACCCTAACTGTTCTATGATTCTATGATTTTATATTCATCACACTTTGCAGAATTTATTTTATTCTGAAATAGTTGTTTCCTTGGTTAACAATTCATTCCATTATTTTAATCTGATTGTTTTTCTCATATTTTCATACATACACATTTTCATTCAGTCTTCATATGTAAACCTTTTTTCCTACTCTACTTTGATAGGCCTTACTTCAGAACCTCAGCCCTTAGCTTATCACTTTCGTGAGCAGTTATAAAAACATTTGCGGGAACATTTGCCATCTATAACTGGACATCTAGAATTCAGAAGACCAGGGGTACATTCCACTAGAAGAGTTAGTTAAACTGAACTCTTTATACTCTAATACACTGAAGTGTGTTTAAATAATAAGAAGAAATTTTGCACTGAGATGATATGCTTGTTAATGCTAGAAAACACAAAGCCCCATCTGTCAGTAAGATCAGAAGAAAACTGGATTTTCTCTGTTTGGGGAGAAAGGATCTGCCACAAGCCACATAGTGAGATTCTGGGGGAAAGTCAATATTCTTTCTGAATGACTATGCACATTACTGACAGGAAACTGCAGCAGCTTTTGGTGTGAAAAAGCAGCTACTGCAGTGCAGAAGGTTCAGATCAATTTTGTTCATCCATGCTCTGCTGAGATCACACCAGCCTGCCAGTCTCAACTCCTCTTACTCCACAATGGATCTAAATACTTTTTGTGCCAACTGAGCTCATATACTGCTATAATAGAAACTGAATCAATACCTACAAATTCTGAAGTGGCATTTGCTAATGGCAAAGTAAAACAAATGGATGCAGTTTTGAAAAAGACAGGAAAAATTAGATTCATATCATACTGTATGTCCTGAGAAAAACCCAAGATTACATGTTTCTTTCACCAGCAATAGATACACAAGAAAACATTTTTCACTAACTGGCAGAAGTTAAGTCTTAGCAGCATAGGAGAGGACTGAAATGTGTTACAGCCATTGATGACAGCAAAACCAAACTGTACAAACTGTATGTGTTTTTTTGAGTTAGACATAAGCTATGTTAAAACACAAAAGCAAAGCAACTTGCCAAATGTCTTGAATGTGATCTCTCATTTTTCATGGAGGTAAAGCTCTTCAAGATTTTTCAGGGAAATATAATTATCAGGACATGTTAGTTGATAGCTGGACATGAGTTAAGAAGAAAATGTCCAAAATTACTGGCAGTGTTGTTATTCTGAAGCTAATACAGGACACCAAAAGTTTAATGCAACTGCAGAAACAGCTGTTATTAAATGCACTTCTGCAGTTGCTGCAAATGACATTTTGAAAGTCTGGAATCTTGCCTGTGAGCTCAGTCTAAGACAAATAATACTGGTTCCAGCATGAGGAAGACAGCAAAACCAGAGAAGGCACAGACTGAAGAGACTGCAGAACCCTTGGTTTCTTTTCTACAGCTGTATGATTAAATAAACATATATATTGAGGTTTGTTTCTGTAACTTTCCCTCTGCTTACCTAGCTTGAAAATTGTGTCAGTGTACATGGCTCTTGATACAGACTTCTTTTTTGATGAGGTAGAAGTGCTGAAAAATTTTTAATACATTAAAATTAGACAGATTCAGAATATGTGAGTCTGTTGGGAAGCTCTCCCATGCCACAAAGCACTTGGAGACAGTTTGAACATTGACTGGAAAATGGACTTTCTCAGTTTTTATACCAGACCAAAGTGACAAAAAAAAAAAAAAAACCCAGTGTAAAAAGATAGTTCAATTGTCAACATTGTGTAAGTGGGAAAACTAAAAATTTAAAAGTTATGTGCTTTAGAGTTCACACTGATTTCATGGCTGAAACAGGAAGAGGACTTCTAGCCCCTTTAAAATGGCAACATCAGTAGAATGTATTAAAATTTCAACCATCTGTCAAGAGGAATGTCTTGTCACATTTTATTTTGTTTGCTTTTATTATCAGAAAGAGCATTGACTCAGCCCCCAGCTGAGAGAACAAAAGCAGTTTCTGCAGAGGCTTTGGCTTCAGCTTCTTCAGTTCTCATTTCAATTGCCTTTTAATTGTCACCATTGTGCTTGGATCTTGTCTAAACTAGCCCTGATCTTAAGGATTAGAGATCTCCTGAAAATATTTGATTATATGCTCTATTACAAGCTGAAAAGAAAATAACACAAGTTAATTCTTATATCCTGGGATGCATTTATTAATTACCATTTTTCTCAGGCTTTTCTAGTCTCTGCACATGCAATTCTCTTTGTAGTGCAGCAGCTCAGGCTTCTGTCTTCTGTCACAGTCTTCTGTAAGACCACATTGGCTGTGTTTCCACATCTGAGGCTGTGGGAAGAGATGCCTTCTTCATCCTTTGAATGCAAATATTTCATATTTGGGAATTCTTCTTTCTTGAAGGATTTTTTTCCCTGCACCATTTCTAGTTTAGAAAACAGGATTTTCTGAACTGAAAGTCATGAACTGTTCATTGTGTTACCTGCTGCAAAGACCTGCTACCAGCAATCATTACAGTCAAGAGTCCAGACAGTACTGGAGATGGAATAATACTAGAGTGACTTATCTTAGAAAAGGATACCTTATTTTGGGAAAATGAGTAAGTGATCTTGCTCAAAAACTTTTCACATCAGAACACACATGATTCTAAAAACTAGAAAGGAAAATAGAGTGGAAACATAGGAGTTTATATTGTTCAGATTCTTAAATTTGCTCCTCTAGCATAGATTTGCCACATATTCTGGAAGCACATAAAATAACATGACTGATAATGATCACAGAATACTCTCTACTTCGTGCTTTACTACTCAGAGAAGATGAGGTTTTCATGTTGTTTCATTTTTCAACGACTTATTGTGTATTCTCTGTATTTCAGCTGTCTTACCAAAGGTAGTTAAACAGCATGCCATTATTAATTCTAGTGATGTTTGAGAGGGGTTTGAGGTCCACCATTACCAGACTCTGTGCCAGAAACAGTTCAGCTTCCAACACATGCAATATTCACTCTTGCTGTGGAAAGTTTATCTGTAGCAAAGAAGTGCTTGACTACTCTAATCCTGAAGTTTTAGGTGACTTTTGAGATATCTTGGGCTAAGATCACTGAACATCTTGGAATCAAAGACTGGGACTGTGAAGGTGGTTAGTATGTATGGGCGTCTAAAGTAGAGTGGAAATTCACCTGTGCACATAGTAGCCTACTCCTCCCAGTAGTGCTGAAAAGACAGGTTGTCGCATTTGTACCAGCAGTGTGACACCCATATTCTTACTGTTTATCAACATTAACAACTTATAGAAGTGCAGGGGTGGAGGAAGATCACAACAATCCCCCTTACCACCCCAAGAACTTTTTCATTCCTTCTACTCCTTGTCCTCTGTGCAGTAATATTACAGCTTGCCCTCATACACTAACTTAAATTACCAGTGCCTTCACACCCTGTGTAAGGCAGCTCCAAATTTTCCCAGACTCTGAAATCTTTAAGTATTATTCACAATAAATACAGAAGGCTGGAATATGAACCTCAGGCTCACCATGGTAATGCAGGGTAAATCCATCAGCCAGCACTAATGGCTGGCAATGCTGAAGAATTCATTACAAAGGAAGCTGCTTCCCAACCTAGTTTGAGAAGAAAATCATGTTTCTCACAAATGTGCAGCTTGACTGATTAAACCCAGTTGATTTTAAACAGCTACTACAACCTTACACCTGACTTATAGCATCATATCCCAGGAAATTTGAGGCTTGTTTGTTCCTAGGTATCTAGCTTCATTTTCATAATCATACTCCTGTTTCTATCCAGATTTAACAATATATAATCCCAGCAGGTTTGAATGAGACATATGCTTCCCAGCAAGAACTTCTACACAGAGATTGTATTCCCTAACTTTTGAATGCCAGGATATTTTTTTGTTATATACCAATCACTTGCAGTGATCCTACCCATGGGGAATCACCTATAAACATGCTGTTGCATGTCCAGATGTAGGATGCCATGTGAGAAGTGAATTAGTCTTGGGCATAATTTCAGCAAAAGGTTTAGCTTCATAATTTTATTCTTTGGCAGCTGCTATTGACACTACTTACGATAAAGATTCCTATGTATATTCTGCTTTAGGTAAAGAATAGAAAATAAATAACTGTTGTTGCTGTCTTCTTTTGTGCTCTTAGAGCTGCACACATTCCTTAACAGTTGCAACCACCTCTTGTTTATCTTCAGATCTCAAGAATGTTACTTTCCACTGTAACATAATGCCTGAGGCATGTTATTCTACTGACATTCAGGAAGAACCAACATAGCAAAATTCAGTATACTTTGGAGATTTTGACATGCCTGCCTATTTTGAGGGGAGGGGAGATGCCACTTTCTGAAATAGTTTCATAAACTGTGCATCAATCAGCACTATTAAGCCAAGCACAAGAGAATCAAATAGGAGAGAATCAAAACACTGGCTTTGTAGGAATGCCACTTTGATAAGAAAATTAAGGATACAAGAAAGTCTAATGACAGCCTGTCACCAGAAAAATTTTAAGCACTCTTTTTTCAGCCACAGATTTGGCCTAGTTGCAACTGAACAAGTTCAAAATTTCTGTTCTGCATTGTTGGCAACTTCTCCCCTAGGGTGACTTTTCCACTTGCTTTGGATTCTGAAAATGTTCATAAAATCAAGGATCTCAGGAAGGAAGGGGTATTGCTTCAAATTAATAAAGCCAAACATAGGTTTACTTATATTTTAAAACATACTAAATTAGGGTAAAACAACGTCAAGCAGAAAAAAACCCTGGAGCTTCCAAGAAGTTTTGCAGAGTGGTGTACAAACTCAAATAGCTCAGAGAACAAAATAGCCATTGACACATAGGACAGATATCTTAGGAATGGAAAGGTATAGAAGACAAATACATTCCATTCATATCATGACTGAGATTAGCACAGCAGATGAGAGACAGATGTAGCAGAACAAACTAAAATTAGAGGCAAGAAGGCTATGCATTTGTGATAATTAAATCCTAAGCTGTCATTACTCACCTAAGAGAATGGAGTGTATCAAAATGCAAATTATAATAGATAATTTCCATAATTACTAACTATAAAACATCCAGATATTGCAAAAAGTCAGTGCTAGATTCTCAATGGTAGTTGGCTCTTGTAACCAGAATCAAGCATTGTACAACACCAACATTTTATGACCTTTGCTGTCTTATGAAATCCACAGAAAAACAGATGGTTGTGCCACCCACCTGGCAAAGGGTATACCTGAGTTCCAGTGCCTGTATAATTTCAGTGAATATACTGTAAATTTAAGTGGAGCAAAATATTTCTCCTATTTCCCCTGCAGCTTTGTAATTGTGAAGCAGTAAAGTCTTTGTCTTCTCCCTGTCCGGATTTTCACCGTCAATTATTTTTCTATATGAACTGGTACATTTTCAAGGGGAAAAAGACATTATTCATCCCACAATTTTTGATTGACTGATATTCAGGAGGTTAGTATGGGAGATACAACTGCAAACCTTCTCAGGCATAGAGAAACTTAATCTCAGTTTCCCATGTCTAAAGTGACAACTCTTATGAGTAGGTCACTGGATAAAAAGAAGTAGAGGAAAACATCTGCCTTGGTGCAGTGATCCATGTGCTTGCTGTGTTCCAGGGATATGCCTTGCATTAGACATTACAGAGCAGATATGTGAAGAAGCTGTACTTCGATTCCAGCACTGTTGACCCACTACTCAATGCTCTGCAAAGGCATGACCAACAAGAGAGATGAATCTCCAAGAAAAATTCATTATGGAAAAATTGAAGACCTAAAGTAAATGAACAGGAATTGTGAGGATCTAGGGGAACACCAGCTGATCCTGTAAGCACTTATACAAATAGGCCATTTTTTGGAATATGACACCTTACTCCATGCTCCTTACAATAGGCAGCAGGAGTCATGTAACATCTGTTATGCAACGTATAATATATGTTATATAGAATCATAGAATAGTTAGGGTTGGAAAGGACCTTAAGATCATCTAGTTCCAAACCCCCTGCCATGGGCAGGGA
>JAOEHX010022522.1:0-15407 GCA_025448015.1 Bolborhynchus lineola
TGCAGCCCCGCCCATGGCGCACCCTCCCCTCAGCAGAGCAGTGCGGGCGCTCTCTGCACCCCGAGCTCTGCACCGCACCCTCCCCTCTCATGGGCTCTGTCCGGGTGCCCGCACTGACCACCGCCGGGGCAGACAGAGCGGAGCTCCCAGACCGAGCCCGGGTCATACGATGAGCGTGCATCACCCCGCTCGCCTGCCCTCGCCAACTGCCTCGCGCCCGCCCTGCTCGCCGCGCTCCCTGGGCAGGTTTTAATCAGCCAGGTTTTAATCAGCCAGGTCTGGTGCCGCCTCCTGGTGCCGCCCCCTGTGAGTCAGCTGCTCGCGTCCGCTGAGCTGCCGGCCCCTGGGCGAGCCCTGTCGAGGGCTTGAGGCTCCCTCGGTGGTTGCCTGAAAGTTAGTAAGCCCATCCTGCCCATGGACGGGCTTTGTCTGACCCTTCAGTTGAGACCTGTCTGGCTTGGGAGACCCTACATATGGCATATGACACCACCAGCGTAGCTCTCAACCTCACAAGGGCGCTCAAGCTCTTTCCCCACAACTAGGGGGTGTCCGTGAAAGGCAGTTATATAAATGAAAATGTTTAAGGAATCTTAATGGCTGAATATGTAACTTGTTTCAGAACAATTCTTCTACTTTGAACAATATATTTATTCTGTAAAATAGTATTCCATGTCATGTTGTTTATACTGTAAAAATTAATCAGTGTGAAATGAGAATTGAGAAGCAACAGGGGTCTAAAGTTATTTTACCAATCACCAGACGTGCCTGCTGCATGCCTAGACCTTTATCCATGTTATTCTCTGGTGAACAGGAGGGAGAGATTCACATCTATCTTAGTTAAATGCTTATGATAGTCTCTGAATCAGAGTACAACATTCACCTTGAGAATTATTTGAAGCACAGTTGGTTAAAATCCTTTTATGCACCTTTGTCACATTAGAGACACTCAGAAATCTTTGTAGCAGTTTGAGTAAGAGCTAAATTTTGTGTGCCCTGCCAGGTTGATATGCTGATAGGCTATTTGTAGCTGATTACTTATTCTTTCCCTAAAAGTGTCTTATTTTCTCTCATTAAAAACCAACAAAACCAGATGACTCTGAGATATTTTAAAAAATATTTCAGACTTTTTTTTTTTTTTTTTTTTTTTAATTTATACACGGAAGTAATTTCTGTAAGTAAGACATTAATGTCATGTTCCAAATTTGTGAGTTACAGAAGACACGTAGGCTTCCAGTAATGTGATATGACATTGTAACCAATAAAATTCTTCAAATGTGGGACAGCACAGCACATGTCCACACAGTTGAAATATCATCATCTCAAAAAGCAGTACAGTATCATCCATATTGCCTCTTGGTAACATTTTCTGAATTATTTACTTCTACGAAGTGTGCCTGAGTGCTGTCTGGAAAGGATGCAAGTTCAACGAAGGCAAACCAATCTAGGGAGTGTTCAAGCCTGTACTTTGGCCCGGCCTAATTTAGTAACACAGTGGTAGCCAATCTGAACTTATTGTGCTCATCAATACAAACAGCTCATATCTTGAGTCACATACAGAAAACTTTTACACATTTAAAAAAAAATCAGAAACTTTCTGAGGACTATAATGTATATTATATGCAGAGAAAGTGAATGTAGGTATAAACTATGCCTCTTTTCTGTGCAGTGTATAGACATGCATTTAAAAGGGAAATTAATATCTTTCCATCTGTTAAGAAGTCATGATATATGGTTTCAAACTTGCTATTTTCAGTCTTTCTCCATGGAGCTATGCTGCATAATAAATGGGCAGCTAACTGCTTTAGAAACTGCAGTGAATAGTTGCAGATCTAGGAGAGATTTCAATAATTACACTCATTAAAATATTTCAAAAGTCCATTAGATAAATTAGATGGTGCATTATCATTTAAAAATGTCATCTTATTTTTTTTTCAATTTTAAATAATTATATTTTATTTAAAACATAAGTAGACAGAAAAAGTAGCAATTTAATGTTGAATTCAATAAGGCTTTTAAAAAGCTTTTCCAGAAATATTCCTGCCATTTAACAAAGCCTGTGACACACAAAGGTGGCATAGGTGGCATAGGTGTTTATGGTACTCTGAGGGGCATGATACATGAGGCAAGAAGCCAAGTACCTCCAGCAAATTTAGTTGTACTAATAATAGCCTAGTGTAAGACCCCTCATAATTTTCCTTGCTGTGATAGTTAAGTAGGATCAATTTCAAATATGACCAATTTCAAAAAAATGTGATCTTAAAGAAACTGCTTCAATTCTATGCATCTTTATATCCTGAAAAGACAGATGAAATTACTTTCTGCCATAGCAGGTTTTTTGTGCTACCATATACTTGGAGACATATAATCTAGCAGTTTTTATTGCACATCTTGAGGGGCAAGGAAGCTCATGTTCACACCAAGAGCAAATTTTTTAACCAACAATCACTCCTTCAGTCCTGTTGGGGTTACTTTGGGTAGGAGACCATCCAAATGAACAACACTTGGTTATTGCACTAGCTCTTCAAATAGTTCTTTCTCTGACTATAGGAAAGATTCATACTCTGCAAAGAAGTCTGAGCTCCGGAAACTTAGCAGCATGTATTATTGCTATAAAGCTAAGTCCTTTCAGAACATCAAGTCTCTAACTTAGTCTCAGTGAATCCATCAATGCTTTGATGGACTTCTAATGCAGTTTGCCAGGGTAAATGGCCATCTCATCACTATGGCGACTCAAAGACTACAAAGAAACATGCTGCGTAAGCCAGTGCATGTAACAGGTAATAAGATGTTACCTGAAAAAGAACCTATTCGGGGGTACTCCTCAGCCTCACTTGCAGAATGACAATTTGTGCAACAATTTATTATATTGTGCAACTGAGTAGCTGTTTTACTTTGTTGTTACAAATATGGCCTTGTATATTGCTAATATCTGCTCTACATGAGCTCACTTAAGTTATGAAGGATAGGGAAGGGCCTTCTCTACTTTTTTTCAGCTCTGAGTGAAGGCTGACTCAATTTAGACATAAACAGAAGAAACTGAATTTTCTGTTTCCCTGTATCTAGGCACTCGCTCTTTTCTTTTCATGTTTACTGTTATGATTACACCAGGCAAAAAAAAAATCCCCCCTATCTTCTCCCAGCATCTTGAAAGCATCATTTATTAATGCTTGTCTTGTGTAGCCGCAAATGAAATAAATGGGATGTCATCTCACACTGGGCCAAGTTTGTGTTCTGTGAATGTTAGCTTAAGGAGAAACTATGGCAAATGCTGAATATGTGTGGAAATTGAAAAGTAAGACTGGGAGACATTTGGGTGTGTAATAAAGACATCTTTAATCTCAGGTGTTGCCCAGGGTGATATTTAAACTGAGCACTACTGGTTTCCGGAAGCTTTTTTTTTTTTTTTTTTTCCTTTTTCTGTTGGTACTGCTGCTGGTTTTTTAGTCTTAATTTTGCTTTCCTCTGAACAGTTACTCTGGGAATAACATGCAAACTGAGTAAAACTGTCCAAGTCTCTGAATATGTAATCAGGATTTAGAAAACTTCCCTGTCACTCAATTGAAGTTTTGTCTAGTGGTAGACTGCAGGTTGGGTGTTTTAATTACGTTATCCATTGCACAGGATATATGACCTTTGGGTTTAATACACACCTTTGGGCCTTTGGGAAGAGACAGTTGTATGCTGAAATACCCATGAAGCAAACCGAGAGTCAGTAGCTACCAATGACCCACTGTCTCTTTCTGCCCATCCCCACTTTTCTGCCAATTAAGTCTGCAGCATCTCAGGCTAAAATCTTAGGACTTAAATAAAGTTCATTTTTACTTGTTGTCATACTCCTCAAATGAAATTACCTTGCAAAGTCCTAGTGGATTTCACAGAATCTTTTAATTCAAATACAATTGTTTGATTTTATTTTCTCTCTACCTATTCCCTAATCTTTTCATTGCAAAACCAAAACTAATCTAAACTTTTGTTTTTATTTATATATACTTCAATGCCTTATAATTTGACTTCTCTTTAGTAATATTGTCAACTAAAAATGGGCAGTTAGACTTCATAATATTATCTTAACAGTCTAGGAACCACTGTGATCCTGTTGGAGAGAAGAACGCGCAGTTAAGCACTGGGGAATACTTGAGCTGGAGTAGTGCCATTGGCCATTGGCTGCGGCAGCATAACTGACTGAAGAAGTCCTGGCCCTCTCTGTCCCTACTCCCAATAGTTCACTCCCACCCCTGGACCATATTCTGAACCTAAAATATTTTATTTTTGGGATCCAAAACATAACAAGCATTTCTTCAGAAGTTCTAGACAATTACACTACAGGCTCCTGTTGGTCTCCTTGTGTGCAGATTGAGCTAAACTAAAGGTGAGGATGATGACTGAAACACACTGGAATTAAATTTGAATGGATGACCTGGTCACTCCACTGGCCAAAGATATCTTATTTGGGTTTTTTTTATACATATATATATATATAAGAGAAGCTTCTAAGTGTTGGTGTTGTGAGGTTTTGTTCGTTTGTTTTTGTTTTTGTTTTTTTTTTCATTTTGTGGTGGTAACAAACAGAACATAATGTTTCTTTGCATTAGTAAAAATGGGGTATATGACATCTCTCACTGCATTTGCTTTAGTGGTCAGCCCCTGTGTGAGTGTGTGTGCACGCATCCTCTTTGTGTCACAGCACTTCATTAACTTCTAACTTCATTACAGACTAGGTTAAAAAGAAAGACGTGCTGCAAAAGCAGCATCTGTATTCAAATGTTTGACTTTCATGCTTTCTGATTTATTAGTGTAATATAGTATAAGGCAATATCACATAAACACAACATATTTATCAAACACATCTTTCCAGTAACTTGTGATAAACATAAAAAGATTGAATGCATATCTTTCATATGAAGCCTCTGATACCAAGACATTAGCTTTTAAATAACACTGATAGAGGTACAAGGGATATTGTTATTCCAGAGCAATTTCTTCTCCCCAAATAACATTGCTTGCTAACTATTTTACCCTCTCACATTCTTAATCATCAATTTCTTCTTAAAGTATTTTGAATGTTAAATTCTGCCTTGGCTATTTTGGGGCCGTTCTTCCAACGATGAGGGTAATGGATAGTTTCACTTCTCCTATGATAATATAGAGATGTGACTTTGTATCATTTGGTATTTTACCTGAATGTTAATTAACTGAAAGTTCTCATATGTCTAGTGTGGCTTTTCACTAAGGGAGAAAGTTCATATCTTCTTTTATACACCATTTACAGTATTTTGGCACAATTAAAACTCTCAAGTATAAAAGCTGCCAAAACCCAGTATTTTAAGGTCAAAGAAAGTAAGTGGAAAAACATTAAGTAAATTCGAGTCAAGTAAGAGTAGTATTGACTTCAGTACTTCTTTTTATCATAAGACATTGCTTTAGTAATTTGATTTTTATCGTATTGTTATTGTAGGTTCACAGATACATTTCATACTTAGTGTTTGACATTTCAGAATTGTATTTCCTGTAAGTTATCAATATACTAACAAAATATTTTCTGCTCTTCAAATGTCAGTTTCCACCTTACAGTGGAGGTATCTTAATTACTAATTGCTGTTGAGACCTTTACATGTTAAGCCACAGACCTATCAGACTTCACTATAGCTTCTTCTATATTTATAAATAATGTTTGGCATATTTCTGACATCAGTTTCTCATTTGCAGTGTAAACTAATAATGTAAGATGGAATGGAAAGACAGAGATAATCCTCAGTAACCCTTGGGGTCACCCTGTGCTTTGCTATAAAGATGAAAAGAAATGAGCTGCAGCTCAGCCCTTTAAATTAACAGCAAAAGATATCAAATCCTTAAACCATTTAACAACTTAATTTGCTTGGTTTTGTTTTTCTTTTTTTTCTTGTGGGAGAAGGAAATGGAAAAGCCTGATTAGAGTGGGGTTCCAGTTCTACCAGTCTCTGAATTAACATTTGGAAGCACAGGGTCACTTAATATTTAAATCATTTTACTATATAACCAGTGAGTTTACATATACTGCAAGTTGTCATTAGAACCATCCTCTAATAAATGTGATGCATGCTACAGTTTAGCTCTAGATAAATCATTATTTTAGAGCAGTGCTAAAATTAATATTTCTAATGACTTAAATCTGTTAGATTCTCTTGGTTACCCTATGACCTCTTCAAAGCAACTAAAATAAAACACACTGCAATTCTACAACAGGAAATTTGTATTTTATTGGGAGATACTTTTCAGTCTTTTCATTTTTTTAGTCTTTTCAGAGAGCCTTGGTTATGGTTTAAGTAGCTAAAAGTGTAGTTCTTTCTTCTCTTTTCAAATATTTTTATTATTGTTGTTCTGGGTTACCACTATGATGATGGTAATTTAAATTGTTATATTTCTTCATATAAAAATAAAAACATATTTTTGGATCCAACATAATCATTACTACACAGCATTAGATTATTATGTCACCAGTTTAGGATTGCTTTTGACTGCATTATAAAACCTGACAGGAAAATAAGATGGATTACGTGGCTACCAGCTGAGCTAAAGTTTAAATTACTTTTTTGCATCATTGGGAATAAAGCTTCCTCCTCTCCCAAATTAAAAAAAAAAAAAAAACAAAAAAAAAAAACAAAAAAAAAAAAAAAAAAACAACAACAGAACAGAGTAAACCAACAAAAGACGAAACAAACACACCAACATCTGATCTAACAAAAATGGGACTAGCAGTGATAAAAGTAGTTAAAAAAAAATGTACTTTGCATCTAGCAGAAGTTGTCACAGTGATGTGTAGTTTCCAGCATGAAAAGAAAGCAGGTTTGAATATTGATCTTTCGAAGCTTCATTAGCTATATGCTGAGCATTGCTGACATCACAGATTGATGTCTCTTTAAACAGTGTCTCATATTGAATCTCTTGGGGAAAACAGCTATTGACTTTGGATGTTTGTGCCATTCAGCCACTGGAGAATGCTCTTTTTCTATTTCTCTCTCCCTCTGTCTGTCTGTTTGTATCTCTCTTGAATAAATACATGCGCACATGCAAACACAAAGACACATGCTTGTCCTTTTTGTAAGGGAAAATTGTCTTCATTTCTTGTGCAACTATGAGTTGCCAAAGGACTCTTACACTTCTTTATTACATCTGTACTTTACAACATGTAGGCTACGATGTTTACAGTGAGGCAAAGCTCTCCTTACTGATTTAAGTTATTGAGACAGTATGCAGGAAGGTCTAAAGGAATGAGCATCATCTTGCCCTTGCAGACCTTCAATTCACCTTGTAAAGTGAGGCAACCGTAATAGCCTCCAGAGGAGTGCTATAGGAATCAATAAAGGGGAAGAAACCAAAGCCCTTCTGAGGTGCTGGTGGTAGTGGTTTGTGTCTGTATGTGTGCATGCCTCTATACGTGTGGATGGAGAGAGCTGGCTTCTGATGAAAAGGAATGCAAATGTTAAAGGCATTGATCAGCACTCATCTCCGTTCAACCTCATGCCCTCTGTTACATCAATATATTGGAAACATAATTTGTATCAGCAGTTGTTTCTTTAATTAAGATCTCTTCCAAATCTTTCTCATTGATTCATGCCATTAACTTATTGATCACTTTGCTTATGCTGAGATGGTAGTTTTTGCTGAGAGAGGGTATCTCTCTCAGTTCATGATGCCTGTGCACTACAAACATCTTCTTGGCAAGTAACAGGAAAATTGGACCTCACTCAGCTTTGGCACTGCTTTAACAGTACACAGAGGCTTTTCTGGGGTAAGGGAAAAAAAAATGAAGCCTCCAAAAATAATCAGTTGCTATCTCAGAACTTTGAAAACCTATCAGAAAAGGGAGAGCATTTGGTATTTTTTAAAACCTTGCTTAAAAACTAACTTGTCTAAAGACAGCATGCAAAAAATATTATAGCCATGGGGTATATGGCATATACAATCTCCATATGCTAATGGCTAATAACCAGGAACTAAATGACAGAAATTTGAGATGAAATGTGGGATACACTTAGGTATTAGTGAAGGGTAACTGATGACTCATTTAATCAAATAGTTGGTAAAAAATGTGATGATGAAGGCAGAGTGAGTTTAACGATAGGTAAAAGTTGAAAAAGGAAAGCTCCACAAGTATTTCATTGTAATTCTGCATATTTCATCTCTTTGCATGGTCCTTTTATGTTAGTTTGCCATAAATACTGTAACAAACAGGCTTACTGGTAAGTATGTTCATAGATACAGAATTTCATATGGATACCAGAGTGTCAAATTTAATGTTTGTAGATGAAACCAGAGTTGGGCAGAACGAAAATCAAACTATGTCATCTCTATCTCTTTAGATAGTCAAGTAGTGGATGTTGCACACATTTGAAGTGGTTATGAATTCATGAAAGGGTGAATCTGCAAAATCCACAGATGAAGATTTATTCAGTGAGATTATTTAGTTCAAAGGTTCTTATCTGACTCACATGGATGTCTTGATGTCTTGCTAGAATTGCAGGCAAGTGCATGTAAGCTAAAACAAGCTGACCTTGTGTGCCTTTGAATAAGACAACCTGCATTTGTACAAGATATGGCTTCCATAAATAATGTGCTCTCCCTTGAGAATTTTCATAGAAACCATGTCTAACCATATGAATATTCATGTAGCTATATGAGTAAACTGTCGGAAAATATGCTATATTTCTCAGACCTCTGATTTTCCTTTAAAGTATCTATTTACCTGGAGATCCCTATCTTGACCATGATAGATCAGTATCTACAACCATCTTTGTTCAGAAGCAGCAAAGCCAGGCTTGAGTGTCTGAACCTAAAAGACCTACAGTTTATAAGGTAGCTGGAAGTTGTGTAGATTGTGCCTTGTGTAGCTTCCTTGGGGATTGGAAGACAAAAGCCTCTCACTGCCCTTCTACTCCTGTTGCTAAAAAATGCACCTTCATGGCTGCAAGCTAGCAAGTAGAGCAATGATAATTGAGTTGGAGAAGCCACAGAGCATGTAACAGTTGTCAGTTCTCTGCTTTTTGGCCCCCTAATTGAAGAATGGGTGAAAGCATAACTAAAATTCAGTTTCAAAAGCATGAGTGGCCCATGAAATCCACAGCACCTGGTATACCTGGTGTGAGGCAAAAAAGGCAGAATTTATGTTGCACTTCACTGTAACAGGAAAAAGCTTGCAACCTCCTTTGCTTTTAGAATATGCCTCAAGAATAGTACTCAGTAATAAATAAGCACCAGAGATATAACACACCCACTGTACAGCAGATTGCGCCAAAATTGCATTTAGGTTCAGACTTCATCAGTAGAACTGTTTGCTTGTTATTTTCTTTGATAGTTTGTCTCCCAGAAAAAGTGAATAGGAGTTTGGGATTGTGAGATAAGAAAATCAGATGAATGTGGTGGTTGAAATAATCAGGAGTTAAATAGCTTGGTTTTGATAAGAGCTAAATCTGACCTGAACTCAGCCATTTCTCCTACCTGAGTTAGAGCTTTAAAATAAATACTAGGATATATGAATTGAGGAATGGAGATGCCCATATCAGAGTTTTCAGGTGAAGTTTTGCAGATTTATTTTAGATTTCAATGGGCACAGCACTTGTCCACTATTTTAGTCTGCAAACAACTTAAGATTTGATCAAATGATGCCAATTCAGATTTTCAAGGTTGTTTTTCAGAATGGGTGAAATCCTGAAAGAGAACCCTTCAAAATTAATTTAGCTAATTGGTGGATTCTTCTCTGCAATCTGAAGAGTGAGTATGGATCACTGTTTTCATTAGGCTGCTTTCTAATCCATTTAGTTAACTTGGAGTTTGAACTGCATATAGATAAGACCTTATGTTCTGCTACAAAGTTCATCTAAAAAGGAGAAAATATGAGAAACTGCTTACTCAGAGGCCAAAAAAATATAATAATAAAAAAAAAAAAAAAAAAAAACAAAAAAACAAACCCCAGACTAAGAATCCTTTAAGACAATGGATAAAATGTTAGCTATTTGTTTGATTTTAGTGTTTGAGGTATACAGAGAAATTTTATGCCATTTACAGGGTAGCCTGATCTGCAGGCTGTGCAAGATAGTCCTCTCAGGCAGAAATGTACTGATTCTGATGGGTATAAGTACGTCCTAGTAAGAGAAGTCTGTGGCGCTTGCTTGCTTAAGCATACTTCACATCTTAATTGTTAAAGCTTTCACAGAAACAAATTTGTAAAAGTTTTCTTAATTGAGAATACCTTGTTCCAAAAGAGGTATGATGATTTCAGGGGAAAAGTGAGACTTCACTGCAACAGCTACCATTTATGAATTTTCTATGGGCAATTCTTTGTCCTGTTGCTCCTTATACAGGGCAGAGGCATTCAGGGCTTGTGGTGCCCCCACAGCCCCAGTAATAATAACTTGGATACTGCATATTCTCAGTAAGCAGAAGAAATATTTCAAAGGAGTTAGGACAATAGTATTGGGATGCTCTGTTTGTTTATTTTCCAATAAAAGATATTAAAGTAAAATTTTCCTACTCAGCTTGAGTTATAAATGAAAATTTGGAAAAAATAAACTTTGTTCACCACTTAGAAACTGTCTTCCAACTGACTTCCTTTTCAGGCCCTGCTGAATCTGGCTATCTTTGTCCAGTAACTGAAAAAGTAGAACCATACTGTAATATTATCGAACTGTGTCTTTACTGCTGGAGTAAATAATGGATTTGTTATTGGTTGCCAGGCACTGAATTTGAAAATTAAACACTTTTAGATAGATAAATATTACAGGAGAAACTTTTTTGGTTTTCGTATTCTTAGAAGAGATACACTTATAAAGACAAACTTGTGGATGTCCAGGCAATGTTATCAACCTATACTGGTTTTGTAAACCTAGCCAAACCTAGCTATTAGAGCTCCTGTTGTGTAGCTGATATTAACTATTGTACTGTTGTGATCATTTGGATTGTAGTTCAAAACATGTTGTTTTTATATAAGGAAGTAAAACCATGAGAAAATACTGAACACTGGGCTTATATTGTGTTCATTCAACTGGGGTTTTCTTGTAAGGCAAAGATTTTCTTTTCTGAATGTTGAAACCATCTTTTTAGTGTGGTGACAATAGTTTCATAGAGAAGGGGCTTTTATGTGTTTGGGTCAAGAAAATGTATAAAGATACAATTCTCTTTGAAATTCCATACTGACTTTTCTAGAAGTCTAGAAGGCTTTTCTAGTCTGTGTTTTATTGGGAACTGGGAGCAGTTCTGAAGATTGATTAATTTTGCTGTATCTGACAATGTAAGAACTGGACAGAGCTGTAACTGGCAGAACGGTTGGCATTCATCTTAAGTCACTTAGATGTTCATAGCACAGACCTTGACGCTGCGTTGTCTAGGCTCCCTTTAAGTTGGTTCCTTACAGTTGTTCTTTATAAATTGCAAAGAGAATTTAAATTACTAGGTTTAAATTACTAGGTTCAGTATACATGTCCAGAAGAGTTTAAAGCTCACGATCTCGGAGAATGTTAGATGTGGGTGCTGAAAATTCCATGGAATGCAAGGGGCCACTGGAAAAATTAATAAAAGATAAATCCTTTGAGGATTAGAAAACACATGGACACTGCATCAGGTTGAGGAACCCTAAAATACAAGTTTTTGAAGACTAGGAGACTACTTGTCCATGTATCTTCAAGCACTCTGTTTTCATTCTCCTCACTAGCAAACTACTTATTGCTGTTAGCAGGGACAGGTTAGTGGGCTACATGCGCCTTTGCTTTCATTCTATGCCCAGACTTATGTTATGACTTTGCTACAGTTACAAACAGAGGGGGGAGGGGGCTTACTGTAAAGTCATCTTTCTGCTGACTACAAGAATTCTTTATATTAAAAATATCTATCAAAAGTAAAAACTAAAAAGGTGTGATGAATCCTTAGAGAAGAATGTTAGCATTTTTAAAAGTCAGTGGGCCAGTTTACTAGCTAGAGCTTCTTTTATTCCATCTGTAGGTGCCTAAAGGAGACTGATCAGCTGGAAAGTGCTTCTGAGAAAGATTGTGCTGAGGATAAGGCATTTGAAAGCACATTACCAGCTGCTGGCATGCGGCCAGGATACAAAGTGTTATGGCATGAGCTAAAAAGTAATACTGTTTCATCCATTGTTTAAGCACTGGTTTCCTCTGAAAAGTTTTTCTCTCACCCAATAAAAATGCAGTGTTCCAAAGTAATCTGCTCACTGATGTTAATTCCATGAAATCACCTCATGAGGTAAGCTATGACAGTTCTATCTGGTCTGTCTTCCAGGGCACAGCATAGAAAGGCAGCAATTATATGCTCCCATCCTGACCAAGAGGGAACAGCTGAAAACTAGCCCAAGAAGTACTGTATTCAGAGAGGTCCAAGAAGTCCAGTATGAAAGTAGCTTACTGACTGTGACTGTGATATGCTGCAAGTAATGTCTTCTCCAGTCACCACAACTATTCCATTACAACAAAAGACATTGAGATATTTCTCACTTCTATTGTTAGAGAAATTATTTCTATAAATAATTTAATTTCCACTCTCGATAAGTAACTAAGTGTTATTTATTTATTCAAGATAAAGTGAACTTTTGAGAGGTTGACGCAGTAGCTCTATCATCAGGGTATTCTTATTTTTCGGATGTGAAAGTTAGTCCTACAAGTCGCAATAGCTCTATGATTTATAACTAATTCCAGCCTGCTCCCTAATAAGAGGGAAGATAATCATGATAGAATAATATTACTGTTCACTCTTGGAAAAATTAATTTTAAGTTACAGAATTCATGTGCTTGTGAGGGCTTCATTTCACTACGTCAGTGTTAGAAAAAATATCTGTGAATATTTCCTATGACTGCTTTTTAAAGATGATATGTGACTACTTTTTTAATATATATTTCATTTATATTGTTTTCCAAAGTACATATACTATGAAAATACTAAACTTCTGCAGTATGGATAAATAATTGGATAAAGCCAAACATGGTTTCATCTATTTATTTTTCATTACAAACGAATTTACTCTTGATTAAAGACAGCTTCATATAAAGCATATATGCTTTACTCTTCCGTATTAGAATAAGCGTATCTTGTGCATGCATTTCCTTGTTTTGCATACATTTTGGTTAGGATGACAGCTACTAAGGTCAAAGGTTCTTGTTACACTTGAATTTATGTAATCCTGGCTAAAAGTAGATGTGTAGGCTAATTGCAAAGGCCGTATTTTAAAGTTTATTACTATCTCATCTGTGCAAGTAGTTATGGATTTTTTTAAGGTCTTCTAAATTAAAATATGGGAATATGAGGTATTTAGAGCAATTAGGTTCTGCTGTGATGTCCCTACACCCTCAGATTTCAAAGGTCTCCTCCTTATATTTCATGCGTCATTTTGGGCAATCATGTATTCTTTATTACATTCAGCCCATAAGTAAAAAGAAAGTTGCAGAAATCAAGCAACTGTTCCTTACATAATTGCAAGCAACCATAAGCAATACAACTGTTAGTCAAATTTTGCTTTTGGTACATAATTAAGCCTTAAGAATCCTAGAATTTTTAAATTAATAACTTAACAAGAAAGGTTGAAAAATATTTTTTTTCATCGCTATTCTCCAAATGTTTGATTACTCTTGCTAAAATTCAAGCCCCCAGTTCTTTGCTTTTTCAGTCATGCTGAGGAAAAAAGAAACCCAAAAGACAACTTAACAGTTGCAATTAACTGTGCAAGTTTTTTCACGTATGAGAACTAGGCTTTTTAATAATAAATTTCAGTGAGCGCTGTGGGCAAAATAAGTCTTTAAAACATTAAAACATGTGGCAAGATTTGGAAATTTCTAGATATGATATTTACTATAGCTCTCAGGAAGTTTTTTTATTCAGACCTAGCAACCTATAAATGTGGGTCTTTGGACCATAGAGGACATTGCTGTGATGCACTGCTTCATTTTTAAACAGACTGTAAAAGACATTTTCACAAATGTAATTTGTATCTAGGAATAAGGTTGGCCTCTGTAAGGATTATATGAGAGTTTTTGAAGAGATCTAAATTTTAAAAAAAATTGACTCCTTCAGATCCTTTGCTGACACTATGAGTTGGATAAAGAATATACCAGAGTAAGACAGAGACCTGGGGAAAAAAAACAACCAACCAACCAAAATCTTTATTTTGCTAGATATGGTGAATACATCCTGTTCCAGCAAAGTTTCTGACTGATTAAATCTAACCATTTCCTCAAACTGTCTAGCTGTCACATGAATACTACTTGATCTCAAAAAACCCCTCGAAACAGTTTATGTTAACAAAAACAGGTATCAGCTGTCTTGAAAATGCAAAAGTGAGTGTGAAGTGCTTTTTCCAGAATGCCACTTATCTATTCCAAGTAAGTTCAGCTTAAATATTCACCATTTTGGTATCTAAAAATGTTTTTATCCTACTTATTTGTCATTGTATAAATAATGATTAGGGGGAACACGGTATCTGGAAGAATTGGTTGCATACACAAGGATGGATCATGGCCAAGACAATGACTTTAGGTGAGGTCTTCTCAGCACATCAAGATATCCTCCTGAATAAGAAAAAAAAATGCATCATCTTGAATGAATGAATAAACAGTTTTGCATGGATAGATACAGATCGTAAGAGTGACCTAAGCTTCAGGTTATGCAGATAAAGTTCCTCAGTATTTTGACTCTTAGGTGTGAAAAATGTTTGGTAGAAGACAGGAAGCAAAAGAAGGATCTACTTCTGTCATAGCTTCAAAGAACAAAGCTCTTGAAATGCCTTCTCAATAAATCCATATCTATATAAATTAATATCTTGTGAAGTTTATAGAATCATTTTAACTTGAGAACCCTCACCAAAATAACCTTAAATTAGAACCACAAATTCTACTGAGGAAGCACACTGATTTTCAAAGGAGAGTGAAATACAGGTTTCAAAGTTACAAGTGCTCAAATATTCTTAATTTAAAACGCAGTGGAGTTATTACTCAAATATAATATTATCCTGGCCCTGCAGTTCTTCTATGTATTTAACTACCACTGTAGTGAATGCAACATTTCATCAAGGCAGTTACAGAGCTGGACTTCAGTATGTTTTTGTTTCTTTGTAAAGATTTATTTGGAAAATTTTGTATTTGGCAATAGTAAGAATAGAAACATGCTTTGCATCATAAACTGAAACCCCAACTGTGCAAACACTTAGGTAGGTGTTCATTTTTGTCCTTTATGAATATCTTTTTGCAAAATTCAAGACTTCAATATTCCACTTATGTTGTTGTTCACAAAACTTTTCACTGTACTCCTGAGCTTTTGTACAAGTTTTCATATGCTTTATGAAAGTACCTCCTCTAGCAGATTTCTTTAAACCCTTCTTTTTCCTATTTGCTATGTTATAGTGGATACACCCTACTATTCTAATTGGTTTCTTTTGC
>JAOEHX010022527.1:0-13971 GCA_025448015.1 Bolborhynchus lineola
GGCCCCTGCGGGCCGCGGGCACCCCGCGGGTGTTGCTGTTCGGTGTTGCTGCCGGGCGGAGGCCGGCGCGGGCGGCACGCTGAAGGGTGTGTGTGGGGGAAGATCCTCGGCTGCCGCCACTCTCGCTGTCAGCGGGGCGGTGGCCCGCGGCCGGCGCCAGCCTCTCCCCGCCCGGGAGCTGCCGCGGTTTCTTTCTCCGGAGAAGAGGCTCGCGGGATGCCCGCAGGTAACGCGGCCGGCTCCGGAGGAGGGAAGCGAGGCAGCCGGCCCCCAGCTGCGGGGCGAGTTGCTTTCTTCCTTCCCAGAGGGTGCGGAGATGCGGTGCGGGTCCTGGCTTCTGCAGGCGGGCTTTGCGGAGTCGAATGTGCTCATCAGGGGGCCTGGAGATGCTGAGGGCGTAGGGGAAGCGGGATGAGTCGGAATAAGGTTTTTCTGGTCCCGTTTCTCGCCCAGGGATGTGCAGGGAGCGGGAAGGGCTCCGTGGACAGGCCCTGCACTTCCTTCTTCTGTTCGAAGGCTGGGCTGTTCCAAAGTCAGGCTGATGCTACTCTGTATCAGGAATGCAGTGGCAAATTTAAGGTGACCTCTGCTCCCAGCAGACTTAATAAAAAGTTGGCATATGGCGATGTGTTAATATTTTCTGAAGGTCTCTTGTTTCAGTGCCAAGTGTGGATTTTCCTTTACAGGAATACATAAGAGTAGTCATATTTGATCAACTCTCTAAAAACTGCCTAGTTGTCTCAGGAAGAGTAGAGCAAGATAGTGACCTAAAATATTCCGAGTGCTGAGGGGTTTCCACAGCAGTTTCAGGTCTTGTCTTAAGCTTGCTTTCATACACTTAACGGTGCTCCAGTTGAGTTTTACAAACTCTCAGTATTTGTGTAATCCTGTACTGAGGAATTCCTAGCTTAACCTCAAACCCTGAGGAGCAGTGCTACCTTTGATTTGTTCTGCACCTCCCTCTTTCTGGTTTAATGTCCCTCCAGTGTTTGGTTTTGTGTTTGTTTGTTTGTTCAAGACCCAATGACTAGTCAGTGGCCATTTATTTTTTATAAACACTTGTGATTCTAATTGTATTTTTCTGAGTTGTAAAAAAAAAACCCAAAACCCACTAAAAAACTTTAAATGCTTTTGTTCTTTGTGTCCCTATGGTTGCAACATGTGTCCTGTACTGGAGTGCAGTGGTCCCTATGCCATCATCAGCAGCCATGTGCTCTTTCTCTCAAGCTTACTTTTTTGATTATAAAAGGTTATGGGTCTCCTCTTTGTCAGATATAAAATGCATAACTTGAAGACTCTGTTGGCCAGTTTTCCAGTGTTAACTACACACAAGGTTTTCTGTAGGAAACTTTGAGACATGTTTGCTATTTGCGATTACCACTTCCATTTAAAAAAAAAAAAAGCTCAACAAAAAAAAGGAAGTTCAACAAGGCCAAGGGCAAGGTCCTGCCCCTGGCTTGGGGCAGTCCCCAGCACAAACACAGGCTGGAGGAGACTGGATGGAGCAGCCCTGAGGAGAAGGAGTTGCAGTGTTGGGTGAGGAGAAGCTCCCCATGACCCGGCTTCAGTGTGCGCTTGAGCCCAGAACCTCCTCATGTGCTGGGCTGCACCCCCAGAGTAGGAGCAGTAGCTCAGGGAGGGGATTCTGCCCCTCTGCTGTGCTGTGGGGAGACGCCCCTGCAGTCCTGATCCAGCTCTGGGGCAACAGCACAAGAGCAGGCCACAGAGCTGCTGCGAGGGCTGGAGCAGCTCTGCTCTGGAGCCAGGCTGAGAGAGCGGGGGAGAGCGGGGCTGGGGCAGCCTGGAGAAGAGAAGGCTCCTGAAGGGGAGACCTTAGAGCAGCTCCAGTGCCTAAAGGGGCCATGGGAAGCCTGGAGAGGGGCTTGGGAATGGGCATGTAGGGACAGGACAAGGGGAATGGCTTTAACCTGCCAGAGGGGAGACTGAGATTTTCCTGGTATACACATTGTCCTTCCAATACAACAGTGGCTTTGTTATAACTTTTCTTAAAAAACAGAGTGCTTGAAGTGCTGGTGTATGCCAGGTGATAAAAGATTATAGGAAGATAGACTAGAAATTGGCTTTTTCTTTTTTTTTTTTTTCATAGTGAGTAGGAATCAGGGATGCTTTAGCTGGATTTATCATTCATCCTGCAACATGCTTAATGCGCCTTTTTACAGAACCTCATGTCTGAGGTAATTGTCTTTTCTTCTTTTAGACAGCAATAATGAATAAGGCATTGCCACAGTCTATAAAAGGTAGGACAGACATGTTATTTGCTCTTTATGAACTGACTTTGATACCCAGACCTCTGCATGTCTTGCATGAATCCATTCTTCTGCATGTGGTTTCAGTAGAAAAATCAAGTTTAATACTCTGCAGCTTTTGATTATGGCAAGATACCTGCCACATTATTATGGTGGCAATTTAAATATCAACTGAAGTCCTGGTTTTTAGCTCCTGTATGATTGTGCAGTGACACCTTGATGTACTGTTATTTTACCAGCTTGTTTCTAATGCTCTTTACAAATATTTATTATTCAGTGAGCAGTCTTGGGTTCCTAGAATTTAAGGTCACTGGTACTTGGTTACTAACATCATTGCTCTCCTATAATATTTGGAGTACAAGTGTCTGTAGTAAGAACGTTGATGCAGTGAGGTTTGTCTGGTTGAGGTGCCCAAATACCTCTTGCAGGCCGTTTAGTTTTTGCTGTGGCTCTCCAGAGAATACTGCTTACATGGTAAAGCTTATGTTCAGTTCATCCCTGAAAAAAAAATAAATCTGTAAATTGGGAAACCAATTTCAGCCTAATTTAACAAGGAAAGAGATTTAAAAAGCACTATATGAAAGGTTTTGGATGGTTTCTCTTATTTCTTTGAAAAAATTTTTTGTGCAAAAAGGGGCAAGGCCTTTCTAGCATTAGCACTGAGGAAATAGCCAGAGAGAACTCTGGTCTTGTTATGCACAAGTAGTATGTGCATGGGTGCTGAACCTGCAGGCAGAGCTCTGCAGAAAGCAAGCTTGCTTGATTCAGGTGTTTACATGGAGTCTTGGGCTCCATGGTTCTTGTACTACTGAAGTCTGGCTTGGCTTATTGATTCCCCCCTCTCTACTGCCACTCGGGCTGTTGCCGTCTGTTTTGTTTCTCTTGCAGGTTTCTCTGGCAGGACAGAAAGCAGCCTGGAAAACTGTGAAAGGCACTGAGAAGTCCAAGTAGGTCATTCGTTGCTGAAGGGTAGTAGGGATGAGGTCTCCTTTTAACTTTTTTATTCTTTCTTGGCATGCGTTCTAAAAGTCTGGCACTAAAACAATGGTGAGTAAGCTGAGCTGTTGTGGCATAGTAACACGGTCTTAATTAAATTGCAGAGAGCCCTTTCTCTTTCCTGTCAGGTCTGGTGGTTAAGCTGCGCACATGGAAACTTCATTCCTTTGCATGACTGAGGATGGTAGCATATACTTAGAGCTGCTTTATCCACCCAATTCATTGTTGAATGTTTCTGCCCGACTTCAGCTGTCAAGCAGATAGAGTGAATCATCTCCGATCCAGTTTTTGTTACTGGAAGATGAGCAATTAAGTCGTTCAGATTTCTTAACTTGTGCTTCTGCTTGCTTCTGATAACGCAGTGTCAGACTTCTGAGCCTGCAGAACAGGGAGGGATTGATCAAAGGTTGTGGTTGAACAGAATAACACAGCTCAGTTTAGGTGATTTCAGATGAACTCCTACTGCATTTTCTGCTCTCTTTTTGGCCAAAATAAGGCCTACCCAAACTAGAAACAGAGATACGGAAAGCCTGACAAACTGTGAAAATGAGCAGTATTAAAGCTAAAGAGCAATATTAAAGCTGGAATCTGCCTAACAGTGAAGCATGTGGTGTTAACATAGCAAGGGCAGAGGCATATCCTGTTAAGAAGTAGCTCCTCTGCCAAGAATTTTTTGACATGCAGGAATTATAAAACCCATAAATCTAGAAAACCCCAGAAGAATTCAGGTTCATGTTTCCTCTCTGTTTTCTGTCTCTGTTTTCTCCCTTCTCTGAGTAGAGATATTAAAGGGAAGATACGGAAGTTTTTTCTCTCCTACAAAAAAAATTTGATGCAACATGAAGTTATTCTGTGATTTCACTTATGATGGCTTTGGGGAAACAGGGAGTGGAATCCAAACAGTTAATTTCCCTAGCAGATGTCCAGCTGTGTTACAGGTGAGCAAGCTGTCCACATTAATGCTGCCAGTAGAATAGGTAATTAGGTCAGAATGGGAGCAGTTCTCCAGGTGATGTCTTGACATGTCGACTGAAATCTTGCACATTCCAAAGGAAGTGCCAGGTGTGCAGGCAGCTGCAGACTTTGCAGCATCTTCTGAGAAGGAAACTGGCCCAGTCAGGAATGCCAATTTTCTAATTCAAGGGCAGTGGTGGACAAGATAGAAATAACTCTCGTCTACATATTTTTGCGCAGCACTTCTTTGTGGGTTGTTTCATTTTGGGTGTATTTTATTTTATTTTGTTTTATTTTATTTCATTTTATTTTAAATTTTATTTCTATGCAAATGATTCCCATTCTGCTGTAACTGCTGGTACTTTTCATGTTCTGATGATCTTCCACTTCAGTTGTAATGAAAGTTCTTTCTCTGGCAGGACTAAGCAACCTGAATTACCTCTTGCTACTTTTGACTCTCTCCATTTTCTTGCTGAACAACTTTTAAACTAAAATCGGCTTTGAAGCTTGTGCCCAGCTTTTCTGTTTCTAAATTCTACACTCTAAACCTTGGTTTTGAAGCATTGAAGTGTTAATCTGTATTTTTCTCTTTTTCAGTTCTTGTCACCTTACCTCTTCTTTAGAAAGGGTTTTTCTCTCTAAAGTTTAGTCCCCCAAATTCTTTTGAAGCTAACCAAAAAAGCCTCAAACAAACCCTAAACTATTTTTTCTACTCTTGGTAATGTTTGTTGGTAATTTTGCCTTTGGAGCAAGTTTGGTTGTTTTTTTTCCCCCCGCACACATTTATATTCAAATAGCATTCAGTGCCAAGTTCGGAGGTGCTGGAGAAATAAAAAGAATTTTTCATGCAAATTTTAACCCCAGCTACTTGCTATCTTATGAGAGTTTTATTGCTAGGCAAATTGTTTACAAGAAAAGAATAGAGACTTCACACGTTTTGAACAAAGTGATATGTGGATTTACCAGAAAAGGTCTGATGGAGGTAACATTGTTTGCATGATTGTGGCTTAAATGAAAAAAAGCTTTGTCTTCCACATGTAAATCTTTAACCATGAGACACCAGCTCACAACATGAAGTTTCTGGAGTGTAGGAACTTCTTTCTACTCTTTTCTGGTTATAATTTACCTTAGTGTTTTGGTTTTGGTTTTGTTTAAGACAACCTACTTTAAAGGCACCCTGCAGAGAAGCATACTTAAAAACCTACAAGCTCTGTAATTGTATTTGTGTAGTTCATACTTAGCCTGATGCTTTGGCATGTTTGCATGGAGTTATTTGTTACTGCAAATGTTGCTCTTCTACAATCCATTTAGTGAAGTAAATGAAGATACTAATGCTGTGAAAGAGCATTTGTGTTCCAGGCTTGTTACCCTACTACTGTTTCTGAATTGAAAGCTCTAATGACCTCTCAAATAAAGGCCTAATAAAATAATCTGTGGATAGCACTTTGATTATAAATGTTAAATCAGGTTGAGTCAAGCTACTTTAGCTTATGGTGGTATGGGATAATGTGGCTTTTCAGTTCACCTATATATGAAACTGCCTCTATTGTCTTAGAATATTGGTGGTCGCATGTCAGTGCCCGGTATGTGCAGGTAGGGGTGCAATTCTGGGATACCTTTTCTTTCTGCTAAAAGCTCTGGACAGAAATGCCTGGAGCTATAAGCCCTTGGGGGAGCACATGGTGTGTGTGAGAGATCTGTTTCCAAGTCTCTGCAAGTTGTTTATTTCAGAAACTAGGAGCTGGGCGTATAAAGGGTTTTGTGTATCTCATTCTCCACGAGACTTTTGTTGCTATAGTTGACTTTTTATTGCGTGTATCCAGCTGACTTAGCTCTGCCACCCCTGTGATGTCACTTGTTACAGACTGATCAAAAGAGTGGTCTGCTGCACAGGTAGTTCATTTGGGAAGAGACTTTTGCTCTGGGATTCTTGGTCACTACTAAGTTTTTTCAGCACAGCATCTTCTACTAAGTACAATAGTTGTTTGAAGTAAATGCAGGAGTCGGCTTCAAAACCTGCTCTTCATGATGTGGTATGGTGGTGTTTTGGCAGCAACAGCAGCATCTGGTGTTCCTGGCCCATGATTCATTCCCACCACTGGGTTGGTTGTAGCAACACTGTTGATTGTGGTACTATGTGGTGAACTGGATGAAACAAGTTATCACTTTACTTCAGTGTGTGATCACAGCTGAGTAGGTGGCATGCTGGGAAGGGGAAGCAGGGTTTGGAAACTTCTACCAGACCCTTGCTGCTGGAGAGAGTGTGGCAGTGTCTCAGCGTAGGTACTGATCTGTCCTACAGCAAGAGCAGCAGGAGAGACAAGGTTGGGGAGTTATGATTGCATCTTTAGGCAGAACAGTGTTAGGGTATTAAAATACATGCTGTCTTTTGTCACTGTTTGCTCATAGCACTTAGAACCTTTGTGTTCAGAAATACCCTGTATTGTATGATGCCGGTAACAGTGTTCAATTTCCATTAATAATATAATGCTAAAAATGTTTAGTTTGTAATGTTTTAAGTAATTTTTTATTAAAAGAGACTTTAACTTTGGGGTTTGCAAAATACAAGAAACATTTCTAAGCCTCTACTTTGAAAGAACTTACCTTTTTTTTCTATTTTTTTTTTTTCCTAGCCTTATTAAATGAAAATCTTGGTGCAAGTGTTCTGGAATAATAGATGCAGTCCTGCTGTCAGCTTTTGCTGGTCAGTGCTGTTCTTCATTTACTGATCACTTTTACAATATGTACTTGCGTATACATCTCTCTTCATGTGACTGGAGCCTTGAAATGGGATAACTGTGTTTTTTTTGATGTATGATGAAAATCACCTGTATGCTTTTCTGCCAAAGCTCGAAAGTATGTGCCAGATTTCATTTCAGGTGATTCATGTTGTTTTAGAAATGTCATTCCTGCCATTTTCAAAAGGGATAAACTGTTCCTGTAACTTCTTCTTGCTTGTTTTCCTCCAAATTTTTCCCATCCCATGTCCTGCTGGATCTTTCTGGAACAAGGTTTCTGCACTGATACCCACCACTGACTGGTTTGCAATAGTGCATGTGTACGTACACTGACACTTCCTTAAGCATTGTAGTTTGTAATGACCACAGTTGATACTGCTTGAGTTGCCTGTTGCGGTTTTGTGTCAAAGCTTAAGTCTATTTTAACTTAGAACTTCCTCTCAGAGGAACCATGTATGCTTTCAGCGAGAGAACAGCAGTATGTGGATACAGATATAGACTTAATCAAAAAGGGCAAAGCTGAGACTTGAATGGTACTGAGCTGTTGGTTTGTTTGCATGGCCTTGAGGAAGTTGGAGGGAGGGGGTTCCATGGCGTCTATAACTGAAGTACTTCACTACTGCTCATTTTAATATGTTCCCTCTGCTATTTTGAAGGTGTTGGAGCTGTGATCTTTCTAGAATAGGCAATCTAGTTCCTCCCACTATTTGTTTCTTCTGTTTGAAGCAGTGTATTTGCTGCTGCTTGCAAGTTGAGTGTTACTGATAGTACCTCAAAGGCATTTGGGTGAAAAGGCACATGCAAGTTCAGGCTAGCAGTGGAAGCTCCAAACTATAACAAATGTACAACAAATGACTCCTTGTAGTTGTTCTGTGCTGTATTCAAAGTTCCTGATGTTCATGCGATGAAAGTTTAGACTGAATTTAGTTTTGGGCTATATGCATTTGATTATCAAGCCTACACATCGTGTATTGGGAAAAGGATGGAAAAGCCTTTAAGTGTCACATACCTCCTGTAACAATTTCAGTCTGCCTTGGAAGGGTGGTTGCTGATCTTTCACAGCATGTATTTTTCTAATACTCAGTATATTATCTGTACTGTAACTCAAGCCTATTAAGTTGTGTTTGTTCTGCTGCTAATTAGTGAGAATAATCTGTTCTTGGCTCCTTCAGAAAAAATACTTACGTATTCTAATCTGGGTACTATGGCTAGTTATATTTGAAAGAATAACATTTTCTTGCAAATGCTACTTTCTAAACTTTTCATCTGGTATCCTTTAAATAATGCAGTTTCTTGAGGTATGATTGCTCTGGTGAATTATTGTAGTAAACTGTAGCAGTGCAGCCCCATTTGGTTTCTTATACAATTTTTGAACGTTTCTTTGCTTAGGCAGTAGACGGTAGCAAGAAGTGTGAATCTTGGAGGGGGTGCGTGTATGGAGGTATGTGTGAACCTATAAATGACAGAGCATCTTGTTGCTAGGTCTGAGGTCCTGATCCCTTTCCACTTGCAGGTACCTCTAAGGACTTGTCCCTTTGGCTGTGGGGAAACTGCCTGGCAGTAAGGCAAGACTGTGGGAATTTGGCTAATTTGTATTTACGTGGTTGGAGTGCAGCCAGTTGTCACTGAGCTCTCAACTCCTTGCATCTCCGTGTCACTATTGCCTTTCTAGCCTGTGAGCGCTTCACAATGGCTTCTGAGACACTGAGTATGTCTAGCTGTGATAAGAAATTGTTAGCTTATCTTTAAAATTACTGTAATTGACTGTACTTTTTCTAACTGTTTTCTTGCTTTGTGCAGGACTCTGTTTCTGGGTAAAGAATGCAGACTATAAAGTGTGTAGTTGTTGGAGATGGTGCTGTGGGAAAAACTTGTCTTCTCATCAGCTATACCACCAACGCCTTCCCGGAAGAGTACATCCCTACTGTGTTTGACAACTACAGTGCCCAAATGACTGTTGATGGCCGGACTGTTAGCCTGAATCTTTGGGACACTGCAGGACAGGAGGAATATGACCGCCTGCGCACCCTCTCGTATCCTCAAACCAATGTATTCGTCATCTGTTTCTCCATTGGTAGCCCCTCTTCCTATGCAAATGTGAGGCACAAATGGCATCCTGAAGTTTCTCACCACTGTCCAAATGTTCCCGTTCTTTTAGTGGGCACGAAGAGAGACTTAAGAAATGACCTGGAAACAGTCAAAAAGTTGAAAGAGCAAAGCTTGGCTCCCACTACCCCACAGCAGGGAACTTCACTGGCTAAACAAATTGGAGCAGTCAAATATTTGGAGTGCTCAGCATTGAATCAGGAGGGTGTTCGTGAGGTGTTTGCTGAAGCTGTGCGTGCAGTTCTGTATCCTGTGACAAAGAAGAACACAAGAAAATGTGTCTTATTGTAGTTACCTGGAGTGATGGATGTTCAAAGTTGAATACTGACTAGAATCTTGGAGGGCTCTTTAATGAGTTAAATTGAAGATTTGCATCTTGCACTAACAGCTCTAAGCAGAAATGGTTTATGCAATGAATATTCTTGCAGTCTTATTGCTTCAGGGAAACTGAAACAGAGTTTTTTTTTTTTTTCTAGCTGAGAGGTCAAATACCTGCTTTATATCTAAAGTTCCAGTCTCCAGCTTCTCCAGGGATCACTTGGCTTTTGTCCTTATTTTGTGAGGAGAATAAAAGAAGGTACTTGTTTGAAGCCAGACTTCTTTACTAGGTAGACATCAGTTACTAGATTTGTTGAAAAGCACAGTTTCTGATAACTTAGCTCTAAGTATAGCGGCTGCTTTTCCCATCCCTTATTTTACTGATTTGTTTTACAAACAGAAGTCTGACTATGCAGTTCTTTTGATTTGTCAGTTAAAATCTTGAAAACAATTTGTTTACATGCATAAATGCCTGAAATATTTCTGAGATTCACCTTAGAATGAACTGTGATCATTTATATGAAGAGTTAGCATAAGGTGTGTTTAATGTAATGATCAAGACCCAGGGAACACCTGCAGTGATTTTATTAATAGAAGTAGGAGCTGATATCTCCTAATGTACGGAATTTAGGGTAATGATGAATCACTGAAGTGAGCAATTTTCATACTTTTGAATCAGAGAGGTGAAAGAGTAGTTTAGATGCGAGTCTTTCATCATAATCTAAACTGAGTTTTGATTTCACTCTCCAAAGAGATTTTGCACCTTGAGAATAAAGTTCAGTTACCTTCTCAGACTGCCTGAGGTAGTTGCAATGACACTTCTCAAACTGAGATTTTCAGTGTAACACCTTTCATGTATCCCAGAGACTTCATAGCTGCCCATTTGCCATTTGCTCTTGAGGAATTCGTTGCTTCACTTCTTACTGTTCTTGGGCCACCACCTGAGATTTTTATGGCATATCGCTTTGTTGCTTTTCTGGGAGAGCACTGTCAGAAAATTTGGAGGTTCTGTTTACAGGAACCAGGAACCCTTGTTTCTTCCTGGCAACTCACTCATGGTTTCAGTTAAATTTACAATGGTTTGTCAGTCACTGAATAGCGTTTACTTGGGCAGTTTTTTTTTTCTAGTAGGTGATCAGTTAATATAAACTCTTTAACTGAAGTTCTATTTACATCCTTTTTAACTTTCTTTAGCATCTCTAGTGAGTGGTAGCTGGCTTTTACGTTCAGGGTGCACTGTTCTTGATGTGTCATTCTGGGATCATCTGAGAAGTGAGTGCATGAAGCCTTCCTTAGACTTAACCTTGCAGCTTGGTGGTATGAAAGCAGCATGCTTCAAAGCTACTTTGTGTGAAACCAGTGGTGCTGGACTGAGCTTTGTTGTCTGAGGTTGACAGTGCTGTCTTTGTCTGGGTGCAGCCTCAATGGGTAATTCAGGATTTGCTTTCTTGTGATTCCCACACATGCAAAAGTGCACTGGTGTATATCCTGGACAGAAAAAAAGCCTCGTTTTAGCATGAGAACAGAGAGTACATCAAAAAGGGTTTAGGGATATTGTGTTAATTTGACCTTGCTTTATCTGATAAATGCAAAAATACCAGGTGGATAGAAACATTCATATTTGTGCCCATATTCCCTTTGAGGAGGATGTGCCCTTCAGCCAGTGTAACTGATGCTCCGATTTTTGTGTATCTGAGATACGCTTGTATTGGTATTGCTTTAGCAAACTGCAACCCATAATTTATAAACTGCAATTAATCCAAATACTGGAATATGTGTCTAGTGAACCAATGCAGAGGTCCAAATGTTACCTTATTGCAGGCAACACCAAAACACCCATTGTGTGTGTTTGCATAAGCCTAGAGACTCTGCATATTTTTCTTCACCAAGTGCCATTGCACCTCTTGCACTCATGGAAATGTTGTTCCAGGTGTGGCCCTGTTGCAGTGCCCTACAGGCTTGTGAGGCTGTAGTATTTTAGTTAGGTAACCTCTACTCACCATGTTCTGCCTTTACTTTAGTAGTAGGCCTTTACTGTGGGCTTGACTTGGAGGTAGTAATTAACCGTGCCTTGTAATTCAAGATTATTTTCTGTAGGTAAATTTCAGTAACTGCATAAAAATGGCTTTATCTTGTTTACAATATATTTATGTAAGCCAGTGCACATGGGCATTTTTAATGCTAGTCAGGCCTAAATCAACTGTCTAGTCATCCCAGTGCAAGCCCCTTTGCTTCATTCAGAGATGTACTTTAAAGTGTTTGTGACATGTTTGAACTGCTCTTAAATAGACTTAATTTCAACAACAGTCACCTCAGATTTGTTTTTGTTTTTCCCTCTTCTTTGCTACATATATTTGCAATTTTGTACTGAAGTTACTACTGTTTTAAAAAGTTTTTACTTTTTTACATATTGAAATCTTTTAGTTCTGCATATTTTGTGGTTATTCTGAACTGGATGATAGTAACTCTGTGGAGAAGAAATCTTGTGAGCAAGTATTACTGCACACCCCTTCTGTTCCTGTAGGCTCACAGAGCAGCCAACCTGGTGTTAACTGGAAGAGAGTGTATTGAGATAAAATTAATCTACTTAATCATTTTATTTGAATTTATCATGTTATTGATTACATTATCCTAGAACACTTTATCCCCATCTAGATTACTTACTAAATGGATCACACAACAGTATGGAGAAGGATAACATGATAGTGATGAAAATGAGCAGAAAGTGAACTTTGAACACCATCAGAAACTTTAGGGGCTTTGGTGTACCTCATTAACAGTTGCTTAGGTGCCATGTGTTTCTATTGATTTCTGCCAGAGCAGAAGCCCTGCTTGGCTGACAGCTCAGCTGGTTTTCTCCAGCCTCTGCTCTTCATGAGGAAGAGCTTCAGGAGTTTACAATGAGCTTTTCCATGCAATGGGCATTCTAAGTCTGTGATCTTCCTTAACCTCCCTGCCTACAATTCTTGATGCGTTTTATTGTAAGTAGTCCAGTGCTTCAGTCTATGGTCAGTTCTGTGCCTCCCATGTTGTTTTTGTTTTCCTCCAGTGGACAGAAAGCAAATACAGACTTCACACAATGCGACAGCTGGATTTTATCAAGTTGTTGTTTTTGTTTTGATCAAGAACATTTTGGGAGATCAGAAAACACGAGTTGAGCTGTGTGGGTTTCCTCTGCTGTTCAAGATTCCTCTGTTACTGATAGGAATGCAGTGTGTATGTCTTAATTCACAGAAGAGACTCTATGAAGAGGCTGATTTTAATTTTTCAGTGCATGAATGATTTCTGAAATAAGTGGGTTTTTGAAATACAGCTGCAGCCATCCACAAGGAACTGAGCAGTGCAGGAGTTGTGTGACCAGAGGACGATATGGGGTGTGCTTAGATGCGCAAGTGCTTTCTCCAGTTTACGGCGGAGCTATTTCTATGGAACCTAAGGGGGAAGGGCCACGCCGTGCTGTCTCCCAGTGCTGAACCTTGCTCGTGGTGCTGCCTGGGCAGACCGCGAGGAGCCAATGGACTGTGGAGCGCCCATCGGCGGCGGGAGCTCAGGACTCCAAGTGTGGTACTGATACATACACTGGCGACTTGATTTTATACTATAAAAGAACTTGTATTACAGCTAACAGTTTTAAAGGATTTGTTTGTTGTTGTTTTTGGTTTAAATTATGCAGAATTATGTTGCAATAAACATTTTCGCCTCTTTCTGTCTCTCGTATTAACTCTCCGGCTGTTGGTATCTAAACGCGGTTCTCTCCCGTGGAAGACAGGCCCCGTTTCTGACATGTAACGAAACGTTTCGGCCTCCGCGTGTCCCCCGTGCGGGGTGGGGCCGCTGTGGGCAGGGCCCGCAGGTCGCTGCCGGGTTCCGGTTCCGGGTGGGCAGCGCAGCAATGTCGGACTCGGAGAGCGAGGAGGAGGTGGATGGCGGCCGCGCCGAGCCCTTCTCCCTGGCCGGGTTCCTCTTCGGCAACATCAATGAGGCGGGGCAGCTGGAGGGGGAGAGCGTCCTCGACAAGGTAGGGCTGTGTCGCTCCTGCGAGGCGCCGCTGCGGCGCGGCGCGGCGCGGGCTGAGGGTCGGGAAGGGAGCCCGGAGTGCGGCGGGCCGGGGAAGGGGCTCTGGCGCAGGCTGCAGGACGGGATCGAGCCTGACGAGGGTCCCGGCCCGCCTGGCGGACCCTCCGCGCTGGGACGTGGCTCTGGTCTCCCCAGGAATCCAAGAAGCACCTGGCTGGGTTGGGTGTGCTGGGACTGGGCAACCTGATCACCGAGATCACAGCCAGCGAAGAGGACAGCCCGGAGTCCGATGGAGCCCACCTGGATGAGGAAGGTTAGGCACTGGGGTGCCTACAGTTAAACCGTAGGGGGGCTGCAGGATCAGACCTCTTACTGGGGAGGTAGAAAAGCGCTCAGGTCATCATGCAGGGAATGTTGTGATTTTTCTGGTCAGAGGTCCTCTAGGAAAAGGCCTTGCCTTCACCTTGCCAGAGTGACCCCACATTATCTCCTGGTCACTTTTGCACTTGTTCCCTTTAATTTTTATATAAGTCGTTTTTTTTTACTTGTTTTTTTTCCCTCATAAATAATTTTAT
>JAOEHX010022529.1:0-14563 GCA_025448015.1 Bolborhynchus lineola
ATCGGTGATATCAGTGTTGTTCCCAGGCTGAAAGTCAAAAACACAGCACTGCACCAGCTACTAAGAAGGAGAAAAATAACTGCTACTGCTGAGCCCAGGACAAAAACTCTTGTTAGAAAGTAGTCTTGAGATGGTTTGTTTTTTATTTCTTAAGAGACATTGAGTGTTATAAGAAAAATAATATATAACTTCAAGTCACTCTTCGTTCTGCCCCAAATACATACACCCTTATCGTGTGAAAGTATGTAGGCAGTAGCTCTGGAATAGGTTGTTGCTGTGTAGTGGGAGACTGTTCTCATTTATTAAGCAGTTCATATGTTCAGGATTGTCCTTGCTTCTTATAGTTCAGCTGTACTCATTTTTCAAAGCAATAACCTAATTGCTTGTACTAATTAAAGCCTGTTAGCAAAGCAGTACAGTATTTAGGTCAGCTTTTCTTCACTGTCCTTTTGTGTTTGTGCCTCCTGTTCCTGGCATTTCCCAGTTGCTGCAGGTCCTCTTTTCAGACTTGCAGTGTGTCAGCCTTTGTTGTGATGCTTGATGTTCTTCTGCTGTCCTGTTCTGCTTTAACCCCCCTGACCCATTTTCTATATTGTCATCCTGTATGTACCTCTAGTAAAGACAAAAGGCTGGCAAAATTCAAATAGCGTCTGGCAGAGATGTACATAACTAGACTGGTTTTAACTGGTTGAGTGTAGAGTGGGCAGTCTCTGAATTATTCTTTGTTTGGAGTGACCTGTAGTTTGGTGTCTAGCTTACAAGCCTGGTGAAGGTGCAGGGAGTATTACCATATAGCAGAAGAGAAGGCTAGCCCCAAGAAACTTTTCTTCAGGTTCTCAAATCACTCGCTCGTATTTCCAGATGTGTATGAATGGTTGACGTTGAACACTGACTTGGAGAGGATTCTTTGTTGTAGGAGAGGGGAAGGATAAACTCTGGGGTATGTAAAATGAACTGTGTGTTGTTCTCCTGCAGTTAATCTCTTTTTTTTTTTTCCCAATGTTAGAACTTCTAAATTGATACTTTCAAGATGCAGTGCTCTTGTGCAGATACCGTTTAGTAGACAAAACGTTCTTAATGGGATAAGTGATGCCTTGCTTAACTCATGCAATTTATGCCTTCAATTTCCCATTCTAGCATGGAATTTCCTGGTGTAGCAGAGCAACTCTTTATTTATTTATTTTAAACCTATTCCACTCCACTCTTGAAGTGAGTCTTATCCTCAGCTTGGCCATCACTTTCACAGTTACACCTTCTCTTTCATCTCCCATGTCTGGCTGTCCCACTCTTCATATAAAAATTCCTCCTGGGACTTCTTTCTGTCATGTGAAATTGGACTTGTTCATTGCCAACTGACCTGATATTTGTTCATGAGGATATTTTTCATCTCTCTGAAGAGGAAGATCTTGAAACTTTGGAAAGAGACTAAAGCTTGGATCAGTACTTCTGCAAGGAAGAGACAATATTTTTAAAGAAAGAATCTGGAAGTACAGAGTTCTCTTCCTCACACTGCTTTCATTGTCAGCGTTTGTCTTCTCTGATAAGGTTAGACTGTTCTCTAGGAACAGTGTTTTTGAGTTTGGAAATCAGCTAGCACACTGTCAGAGTAACAGCTATAGAAGAAAATTATTCAATTTATCCTGTTGTCTTTTCTCCTGTTAGGAAGTTCTTTCTGGAGTTGTGGTCATAACAAGTAAGGACACAGTCCAGCACCAAGGTATCTTGTTGACAATGGAAGGATCAGTAAATCTGCAGCTTAGTGCCAAAAGTGTGGGTGTGTTTGAAGCTTTCTATAACTCTGTCAAGGTAAGACCTGTGCAGATTAGTATTTTTAGCACAAAACCTCTGTCTTTTTTCTCAAATCAAATCTTTCCTTAATGACTTTCTGGTGGTTATGGCACTTCATGCTGTGTAAATGATAGCAGAAAAATGTTCAGTATTACCTGGTGATATATGATGACATTTTGGGGAGAAGTTCGCACTGTTTTGAGAGTTTTCTTTGGGGCTGAAGTACAGTAACATAAATAATAGGTTTCTGAATTATGCTCTGTGCTGTGAATAAACACTTGAGTTTCTCAAAGTTCAGGAAGTCTATTCAGTGGGTATTGCTGGTCCTTGAAATAGTGGGGCTGTCACTCCAACCTAAACGTCTTAATGTTTATCTTTGCAGCCTATTCAAGTTATTAACAGCACTATTGAAATGGTAAAACCAGGGAAGCTTCCCAGTGGAAAGACAGAAATTCCATTTGAATTTCCATTGCAAACAAAGGGCAACAAAGTTCTGTATGAGACATATCATGGTGTCTTTGTTAATATTCAGGTAAGGCAGTCATTTCTGTAAAGAAAATCTGAGCTTTTGTTAGTTGCAGCATATATTTACTCTAAAGCATCTTTTTATTCCATGGAAGCGAGGATAAAGTTTTCATAATGCAGTATCTTTTCTCTAATTAGAAGAATGAGCAGAAAGTGAGAGATCCTTTGACGTAAGTAGCTTCTAAGCTTCCCTTTATTAATACAGCATTCTTCTGGTGTGTACAGTGTTTTCTAGATATAAATTAAGATTAAAAATAATTACATGGTTTAAACCTTAAAGTACTGGTTTGTAGATAGTTTCTAGGTTTTCACTTTTTCGTTTCTAGGAGTCAACGCTTTCCACAGGTGGTAACATGTCTTAAATGCGGCAAGGGAACCATGCTGAGATCTCAGAATCCCATCAATGTAATGTTGCTTTAAAAAAAAAAAACTTGAGAAGTCTCTTCTCTTTTCCAGCAAGTTTAAGTTTTTCATTATAAATAGTTGATAGTAGTGAAACTAATTAGATGTAACATGGGAAGTATAAGAGAGAATTAAAAGCATACTGGAAAGAGGAGCTTTAGGTTAAGAAAGATCTATTAATTTGCCACACTTGTTACACCTTGCTCAGTTCTCTTACAGGGTTCTGATTTTATTGTGAAAGAAGTTGCATTTACCATTTTACAGATAATCTGTATAGTAGTACATACCCAGATACAAGTGTGTGTACTGGTGGCCTAGTACCAGTGAGACTTTCTTAGCACAGTAGGCAGCCAATTACCGCTAATGCTAAAATGTTAAAAATTAAGTTTATTGACTTAGCAGATCCACTTTAAGACATCGGGATAAATCCTGCAGTAACAAAGCCACTTAGTGTTCAGAATCTGTTTTCCTGCATTTATTTATGAGAAGTATCCTCTAATTAGAGGAAATCTTTCCATCACTTATTGTATCGTGCCTTCCATAACAGAGTAAATCTGTTAAGAATGATGGTATAACCAGAACAATAACAAAGAGTGTTGCCTGAAATACCTTTACAGAGCTACTGTGATCCCTCCTTATGTTGTAGACAGCTACATTTTCTTCATGAAAAGAGACAGCACTGCAGTGTCCTTTTGGTCCAAACAAATGCATGATTTCAAAATGAAGACTCAAACTGAAGTGTTGAGAGCTTGTAGTGTTTTCAAACTCATGAATTGTTTGCTTTCCTGTGGAGACGAGTAGTCACATTTCCTGCCCAAATCTGTACGGACTACATGCTTGTAACAGAATCTTGTGGAAACACAGCTTTGAAATTTGACCTTTTTAGTTCAAAATTGTCTTACCATAGATGGGTTCATTTGTTTTGGTTTTGGGTTGGGAATTTTTGTGTGTGCATTTGTCAGGGTTTAGGGTTTTTTTTTTGTGAGGGAAAAGTCTTCAGCCATCTCTTGAATATAAACACTGTGTTAGACAATGCTTTTTCTGACTGAGGAGTGCATTTTAGGTTGGGTTGTTTTTTTTCTCCAAGGAAAAAGTTGAAGGAGCCATCTAATGCAAAATATTTTCAAAACTACTGCTGATGAAGAGTCAGTGGGTTGTAAAGTGGTGGTTTATTCTTTGTGTGTGTCGGGGGGGGGTGTTTTGTTTTGTTGGGCTTTGGTTGGTTGGTTTTGTGTTGGATTTATTTTTTTTTCAACTTGTAGCACACCAAGTATTGGATTTGATGACAAAGTATTACACTGTTGGCTATTTAGTTGAGCATATTACAGTCTGGGATTTAAAAACAAACCCTAACAAACCAGAAGCCCACAGGAAAACCCCCTACCTACTAGCTTAATAGAAGTAACTATAAGAAAAATTCCCTTGTTTTTTTGTCTACGTCCAGATGTTTAAGTACTTCTCATGTTTTTTCAGCCTTGGCTTTCTTCCTAATGTAACATCTGTTGTTTGTAGAAGGCATGTCAAAAATGGTGCAAAACTGGTCGAGTTGCTTTCTATATCCAGCTAACTTGCCTATAATCGATATCAGTTGTTTTAAAGTATACTTTAATGGTGAATATTTGTTTTGTTTGTTGTTCCCTCATACACATAGCTTCTCTTTGCAAACTGGTGATAAAATGTAATTAAAAGGTTAATGATTAGATTTCAGCCAACCTGAGAAAGTTGTACTCTCCTGAAGAGGAAAATGTGGTGTTGAGATACTGTTCAAGAAACAATTCCTAGACCTTTGTTGAAGTCCCATGCAATTTAAAAGCAAGCCTCTCTTTCTTGATCTATGTTAGGTGGGGGTTCAGTTTCAAGATTCAAGACTCTGTTCTCTTGCAGAGACCTTCTAATTAGCCACTGATGGGGAGGCTGTGGGCCAAATTCCAAGGCCTGTATGGTTATGCTGCCTCATTGTACTGTGTTCCCTGGTCCGAGTGAAGTATAGTGCAGTAATAGAAGGTTTGCTCAACAGCTATCAACTTCAGTGGAAACCATAGTCTGTATCGGGTGGGTAAAGGTAATGCTCCCCAGTGTCTTTCTTGCACATATACTCAGATTATATGCAGAGAGACATCATGAACTAGGAAGTTACTAAGCTGGATCAACCCCTAGTTTGATCGCACCTGTTTTTGCCAATTTCTCGTCTGTAGAGAAGGAATTAAAAACTAAACAAACAAACCAAAAAGAACCCAAACCACCCCAACAAATTCCCTATCTTGTAAGGATGTTGAACAGCTGTGTTACAGATGCTGAAGTATATGATTACTGTGATAACGAAGGTCCTACTATTTTGCAGTCACTGGTTTATGGCTCCTTTTTTTTAGTTTGTGGCTCCTTTTTTTTAGGGAAGAAATTGTCAGCAAGGTTTTGAACAGTGAACAGCAAAATTAACCTTGTTGCCTGGTTTTATTGTCCACTGCTGCTTTTAAGTTCAGATGTATGGCTGAAGACAGTTCCCCATTAACAGTGGTAACAGTTATATGCATATTTAAATTCAATTTTACAGTAGATTTAAAATTAGAGGGGCTATGAATATGTCTTACTGATAATCACTTATCCAAAGTATGGTGAAAAGCAGTACCATAATCACTCTTAACTGAATGTAATTTGAGTGCTGAAGCCATAAAAGGATACCACTCTCTGTCAGTGAATTAGTCTCTCAATCTTACAGGTTGTTATGTAATGCAGGAGATATGGAAAACTTTTGGAAATGACTAGAGGACTGTAAACTCAAAGAAAAATCAACTTTCATTTGGGAGTATCTAAAATCACTATACCTCTTACCTGTTTCCCCTTTCCCTGTCACTGGTGTGTGCATTGGCTACTAATCTGCTTTAAATGATGCCTTAAATATTAATAAGAGTACCATTCTGCACATATGCAATAAAAAGATGAAAAGTCAAGAGAAGGAGAGAGGAAATCTTAATGAAATCTCTCTTTTTGTTCTCTGCCATCCTGTTCTTGCTAGTATACCCTACGGTGTGATATGAAACGTTCTCTGCTGGCAAAAGACCTGACTAAGACTTGTGAGTTCATTGTCCACTCACTGGTAAGTGTGGTTTGTATTAACTATACAAAGTGAGATTTTTTTTTTTTTTTTTTCACTTTATGTAAAGTTTGGCAGTAGGGCTTGAAAACTGAGTAAAACCATGTAATTTGTAATAACAACAATTAAATGTGTATATATATGTATAGAGATGGGTACAGGTAAAGGAAGATGGCCTCAAAACAAAACCATCCAGAAGAAACAGGGTGTCAGTTGCTTCTGGTTAGAATAACACATCTCTCTTTATTTAAAGAAAACAGTATAAAGAGGATTTGGTTTATAAGATGATTTTATACTGTACTGAGTTTGTTCTCTTATTCATCCTTTCAGTTCAGAAACACGGGTGTGGTTAAACATTATGGTGATGGTCTAAACACTGTTTCATATTATCCGAGCATTTGTTAGCCAAAGGTTCTAGGCACCCAGAATGACTGTCCCAAAACCAGGAGTTTGTTGGTGAAGAGACAGTATCTGATATCTGTTATTCAGATGACTTAACTACAATTGAGAGCCCTGACTCAAAGTATCAAAGCTGGGATTGCATCAAGTTGGAAATAAGAAGCTTGTCAGCTTAATCACCTTTGCTATTAAGTAAGCCCATGGTTGGCAATATGCTAAGATAACTAGGTTAACAAATATCCACATCCTGCAGTTAGCAGCATGGAGACAGCATTCCTCCTCCTCCAGCTGAGATACCGTTGTGGGATTAGATTGGATTGTCTCCCAAGGAACGCTTTGCTGCTTTGTTATTTGAAGTTCCTTTATCAGATTGGTTTTTAGTTTATATTGACTTTAGGCATGTCCAGAGCATCTGATGTCAGTACAGCCTGTGCAGGCCTAATTAAGTATCTTTTTCCACCCACAACTTGTTAGAACATACTGTTTGTATCATTCCTCTGAACTGTTAACGGGGCAGTAAAGTATTAGACTCTTTTGTTTTACTTATGAATAATGGTGGAAATAGGTTATTTTAGTTCTATAGTACCTTTTAAAAAAGGTAGTTGCTTTTTTAAAGATGTGGCTGGGTGCTGTGAAGCAGTTTCCTGTTGGTAAGATTTCATTTTTTTTTGAAATATTATGCTACACTTTATTGGTCCATTATTACATTATAGGTAAGCCACACTTGTCAAAATAGCGAACAAATTACATACTGTGCAGTTTCCTGGGTTTATTTCTTGTTCCCACTACAGCACTTCTTAGATCACAAGTCAGTAAATCATGAATCTCTCAGTCATGGTGAATTAATGAGGTTTTACTGAACATATAATTCTCGCTGTCAGTGCTCAATGTACCATTTCCCTTAACCTTATTCTTTGCCAGACTTAGTCATTTATGGGAAAATACAGTCAAGTCTTCTGCGAATATCTTCCATCTTGCAGCTGGGCAGCAGAAGCTATTTTGAATTTTTAAGTAGTGAGGGTAGATCCTAACTAAGAATTCAAGTTAAGCCCATTGGTGGTGGTGTGCTCCACCAACTCCCAGTTATGTACAGCTGGGACTCAGAATTGATGCTGTCCTGCCTACTTATTCTAAATATGTAGGGGAAAGACAGTGCATCTCACTGAGACAAGGATGGAGAGAGAGGTCAATGAATGGTAAGCAAAGCTTGCCTTCCTGATGCAGAGTACAGGCTTCCATCTCAACAGAGCTTAGGGCTTATTCATCCAGTTACGGAAAGACTTCTTGGTTTTGTGATAAATGATGTGAATAGATACTGAAGAACTCTAATAATATGCCCCCAAAATTGTTTCTCTAGCATGGAAAGCTAACCTGGACCAAGTTTTCTTTATTTTACAGAATTTATTACAAAGAAGCTGGAATGCTAAGCCCATTAAATCTTACGGGCTTAGCAGTAAGATTTAAATCATTAAATCAATGCTATGCTTGATTCCATCATCTGAGGATGGAATGATGATTTGATGATCTCCTGGTAATGTGAGGAAGGCATATGAGACCCGAGTTTTTATTGAAAGGGCAGCAGACAAATTCAGAATGCTCAGAGATGTTTGTACTCAGACATGTTTGAAGCAAGTTCATTTATAACCTCCCCCTCTCTGGCCTGCCCAAATTCACTAAGTATTAATAATGAAAGGAAACATTGTGAGTAATATATAAAGTGCAATTATTTGTAAATACAGAAATGTGAAAATTCACTGTTTTCTAAGGTGTACCCTATGCTCCAGATAGGTAGTGTATTTCTTTATTTCTAGATGTGTTAGTCAACTGCATGATTTGGTTTTGTTTTCACTTTTTCTCTTTCTCCCCCAGTGTAGGTAGAGTGTATGCCAAAACTTGCAAATGGAGAACAAAGAGGTGGTTATTTGGCAAACACAAAGTAACCAAAAATTGACATGGTTTTGTTTCTACAGTTCAGATTTGTGAGGCATTGTGACTTGTGTTTAGACAACATTGTAATGTTATTTAATGACAAAGGCAGGAAATATTTTTTTTTATTATAGATGCATACTTTCAGTATGAAGAAAATCCTGAAAAATAACACATCCTATAGTTGCTTGACTTTGTCTTTTAATATTCTTGTGTGTGTTTCGTAAATCATAGTTTACAGTTTAACTCTTTCTTTACTTGTAGTCGCAGAAAGGGAAACTGATGCCAAGCCCAGTAGACTTCACAATTACTCCTGAAACTTTGCAAAATGTTAAAGAGGTAAGGCTTTTCGTAGTATTTGAATGTAATGCCTCTGTGATTCTTAGTGAGAATGAGAGAGGAATGATTAAATGCTGTCCTATAGGTAATCAGTTCTCTCTTTACCCCCTTCCTCTTCTCTTTTTATTTCCACTTTAGTAAGCAGTAAAGTGGTTCTGCCTGGTCTCTTGTGGTGGTGGTGACTAATGGAAGGTAGAACTTTGTCCAGTAATGATGAAACATTTTTGTAATTTTTCTGAGTGAATGGTGGCAGCGAAGCAAGAAAAAACATTGTAAACCCTTTGTAGTCAAGAGCCATTAAAAATGTACTTTTGGATCCTCATTTATGCCTCTTTTTACAGCCCCATGTGGCTTTGGGAAGTCTGGATGAACATTAATAGCTATTTTGGTCATTTAGCTCTTTGAGCACTAGTTTCTGTTTGTCCACTGAAATGTATGTTTTCTTTTTTCCAGATTTTCCTCCTGTGCTCTTTTTGTTAATAGAACTGTTTTCCTGCTTTAGGTTTCCCTTCTGCAGCCCGAATTTGTCTTCCATTGCTCTTGGTCCCAGGCTTCCGAATTTAGACCTACTTTTCCACTTGTTTCTCAAGACAGACCTCTTATTCAGCTGGCCAGTTGTTTCATGCTATCGTTGACCTTATTCTACGTGTTCTCCAAATCACTGTGGCTAGAAGGGACCTCTTGAAATTGGTTAGTCCATCACCTGTGCTTCAAGCAGAGTCATCTAGTGCAGGTTGCTCAGGGCCATGTGAAGTCAAGCTTTCAGTATCTCAAAGAATGGGGGCTTGCAAGCACTGGGCAGTGTTATGGTGTTTGACCACCCTCACAGAGTTAAGAATAAATAATTAAGATAAGGGTAACATTCAGGAGCCTTTTTTGTTCATGACAGCCTTACAAGTATAATCAAGATCGGCCTCAGGGGAACATGGGTCAGTTTCCTCAGCACTTGTGGGTGCCTCCTGTATGGTCCGACGGATTTGTGTACATCCAGACTGTTTAAATGTTGTCTAACCTGCTCCTTCTCTGCCAAGAATAGCTCTTCCTTGCTCCAGACTTCCCCTGTGGTTGCAGGGGCCTGGGATTTCTGAAGGCAACATTATCAGTGAAGTCTGCGGCAGAGAAGACATTAAGTGCCTCTGTCCTTTTCATGTCTCTTGTCACTAGGTCCATGTTGTCCTTCATCTCTTTATTTAACTCTGATTTAACTCCAGGTGTTCTTTGTCTTTCCCAAAGCCATCCCTGCACACTTGGATACTGGTTTTATGTTTTTCCTGGGTCACCTGACTCTACTTCCGTCTTTTGTATACTTCCTTGTTATGATTTTTATCCATAGTACCTTCTTCATCCATGCAGGTCTCTTCCTACCTTTGCTTAACATTCTGTATGTTGGAATAGGCCTTTCTTGAGCATGGAGGAGGTGATTCTAGAAAACAAACCAGCTAAGTCTCACTGAGTTAGAGGATGAGCAGGTTGTGTCCAGCAGCCTCTGATGTCTCTGGAGACTGCTGCATGCTGAAAACAAATCTTTCTAAATGTAAGAATGTAATAACTATTCTTGGTAGTGAAATTTCTTTTAATACTACTGCTAGAGACTGAGCTCTCAGCAGTCTGCTCTTCCTACAAGCCATGCTTCCACATAAATGACTTTCTGTTTCTTTCTCTTCCGTGTCTTGATAGTCTACTCGCTGGCATAGCAAAAACTTAGTGGTGTACATCATGAAAGTCCTGTCCATTTGAAGCTCTTTCTTAACAGACCTTGTGCCTTTCTCTATTTCAGGTATATAACCACAAAAGTAGGTTCTAAAACTTCTGACGTCTTTGATCCAGCAGATCTTGGTGTTTAATTATGGAGCTGTCTAAGGAATGGTATTGAATGCACAACCAGTGCTGGCTGGTCTCAGAAAAATGTATGAAATGTATGTTCTGAAGTGACTTCCCAGTGGGCAGGTAGAAAAAGTCATTGTTTTGGTGTATTTAAAACATTAAAATTGAAATTCTCTGCTGGTCTGGAGATGATGACAGACCTATAGTTTCTGGTGGACTACTAGAAAACTGCTCAGGAGGTTTGGAGTAGCCAAGCAAAGCACAAAGACATTGGATGAAAAACCAGAATCGATCTGCTTCTGTGTTCTTGATTCTCTGTTAGAGAGGAATTATGAACTAGATGGTATGCCCCATGAGAGAAGACCTACCTAGGATTAAAATACGAAGAGTGCCAACAAGAGTAGTACCTTTAAAAAAACAGGTCTCATAGACTGAGATTGAGAAAAATGGCCTTGAGTTCTCATTCTGCAAGATCCCTTTATCTCTGTCTCTTAGCTTCCTGACCTCTTAAGTTTCAGGGCATAGCTGTATGATGTCCCAGGGAAGCAACTTTCTGTTTACTGTTAGTGATGATGAGAAGAACCTGTGAGGGATCATACAATAAGAAAGCATTTTACCAATATATCATTAGGACTCAGTATTTCATAGGATGATTTTGTCAGGGATATAACATCCATTATTTTAAGTTAGGAGAAAATACTCATTTACTAAAGGCATGAAAATTCCTCTCTTTTTATTTCCCCCCCAAGATTTAATGTGAGTGGAACACCTCAATTCTGCAGAGGTGTTGGGTATGTGAGTAAAACAGTCTAAACAAATAGCTACTGCCATTGCTACTGGCAGCCGGGACTCAGAAGCAAACCAAACAGATTGAGAGGAAAAAAAGTTTTCGACAAGAGAGGTGGTTTGGAAGAAGGGAAAATCAGTCACATGGGCAAGGAAATCCAATGCCATGAGTGTGAACAGATGGTTGAAAGGTAGGGTCTAACATCAAAGATGTCAGTAACAAAAAATTAAGGAGGGAGAGAATAAGGCTTGCAGAAGGGGAAAGTTAGAGCAGGATGCTCAAACAGCTTGAAGAAAGCTGGATGGTGAAGATACAAGCTGAAGATGTGGGTAGAAAGCTTGACTGTTTCAGTATGCCTTGTGCCAGAACTTTTAACTGGATCTGTGGTACACAAGTTTTTCTGTTGACAGGGAATATCTGTGGTGCCTGCTAGCCTAAAAAAGGGGGAGGGCAGGGGGAGCAATCCCCTGCTTTGGTCTTGCATGGAAACTGATTTCTAGATTGTCATCCTCAATCAGCTGTTCTTAGTGCTCCTTGAGAAGTAGGAAACGTGCTTGCTGTTAAGAAAATGTTGAAAGTTAAGTGTGATCCTGTATGTAAATTAAGCTCTTTGTTAATTGTCCTTATTTGGTATCTCAGTACATACACAGTATGCTACATCTTGCATCAAACAAGGGTTTTAAATGTTTGTCTTCCCTCCCAATGCTAGTGACTAGGAGAGAGAAATGTTAAAGGGTAGGAAAATCACTGAAATGAGACACTGTATTGTAATCGGTAACAAAATGGGACCAGCATGGGGTTCTTAGAGCTCTCCTAACCTGCTAGACCATGCTGTTAGTTCCTGCCAGCCTACCTCCTTCACCATGCAGTTCTGACTTCTGGATTAATTGCAGTGGCCAGGTTTTGTCAGTGCAGGTTTTGTCCGAAAAAGTTCCTGTGGATGGAATGAGTAGGGGGGCAATGCATGTTGAGGGAAACAGGGGTACTAGAAGATATCTGAATGCATCTGCACAAGGATGCCTATGTAAAGAGATTACTTGAGTTTCTTGAGGCATTTTTGAACTTTTAAATTCTTAACTCTGCATTTTTTTGGGATCTCCTGCATATTTTGGTACCTTTCTGTAAGGTTTTTTTCCTTAGTCTGCTTTTACAGTTGTGTCTTTTTCTCTTTCCCCCTCCCCATAATCTTTTTAGAGAGCCTCACTTCCAAAATTTCTCATCAGAGGTCATCTCAGTTCTACAAACTGTATCATTACACAGCCACTGACAGGGCAGCTGATAGTGGAGAATGCAGAGGCTGCAGTCAAAAGTATCGAGCTGCAGTTAGTACGTGTGGAAACCTGTGGTAAGTTTCTCTGTCAATGGAATGTGTATAGAACAGACTGCAGTAGCTACTGCCTGTGCTTTTTCAGCTTAAATATGAAAGATTGTCAAAAGCCATATAATCAGAAAGAGTTGCAAACTGTTGTTTTGTGCTTTAGGTGGAACAGCCCAAACATTCATTTAAATAATCTCTGCGATCCTTAACTCAGACGGCTCACGTGAAAACGTGAAGGTCAAAGGGAAAAACATTTTGCTCACACTATATCTCACCCTCTAACCCCGGTGCATCTTTGGTTTAAATTTTGGCCACTGTGTTGTGTCTTTTCTTCCCTCTGAATATCCCACTTTCACCAGGGTGCGCGGAAGGGTACGCCAGAGATGCCACAGAGATACAGAATATTCAGATTGCTGATGGAGATGTCTGCAGGGGCCTGCCAGTTCCTATATACATGGTGTTTCCCAGGTTGTTCACCTGCCCTACCCTGGAAACAACAAACTTCAAAGTTGGTACGTGTGTGTAGGGCTTTATGCTGTGTTGGTGTCTTTCACCTGAGGGAGGTTTCTGAGTTTCACTTCAGCTTCTGGCAGGTAACAGGATAAGTTGCTGCCAGTGCTGCAGGAAGTGCCAAGGACATCACTGTTTCCTTGCAGTCCCTGAACAGGACTGTAATTTGCTATATTTCATGTAGATTGAGAAAATACAGCCCAAATACTTACAACTAAAACTAGATGTACAGCTGTTAAGCTGCTTCTCACTACTAGAATTATATGGTAAAGGGACAGGAGCAGCAGTGTAATGGCAGGGTTGGGGTTTTTATCTACCAGAAAATTTTATGTGTTAAACACTTGAGTAATAGTCCACGAACAAATGCCAAGATGATCCCTTCCTTCCTTTCACCATCACTGAGAACTTCTCTTTCTATTTGCTCTCCTTTTTGTTTCCCACTTTCCTGGGGCACAGTCCCAGAAGTAGAAGTAAAGTTAGGCTGCATATGGCTTTTCTTTTTGCATGTGACTTTGCTTTTCTTTGTCTATACCAGCAACTTCTTCCTGCTTATAGTTGCCAAAATCCAACATTTTCCTTAACAAATACCTCACTTGTTCAAGTAATTACTGCAGAAATTCTTGTGGCTAGCCTGGTTTTCTTCCCTTCATCCTGCTGGAATCTATTGGTTTTCTCTTTTGGTTTTGTTGTATCAGATTGAAGCTACTAGTCCCTGCCTTTAGGGTCCCTCCCAGCTGAAGTCTCTGCAACTTTTCTGCTGTACACCTTGGACAGAGGTGCACAACTAGTTTTCCACAACTAGTATTCTCCCTGTTTACTCTGTTCCCTGGAGAGCTCTCTCACACCTGTTGTTTCCCCAGAATACTTCTACTCTTTGCTTTTTGCCATTTCTAGCTGTTGAACAGCAGTTTACAGTGACAAATGGCTCCTGGTAGTGTAGTACCTACTTCTAAGAAGTTACAAAGATTCCAAAAAAGGACAAGTATTTTCAGTTTAATTTGATCTCTGGTTCCCTTCATTTATTAACTCAACCTGACTTTGTATCCTGTCTCTACTTAGGATTCATTATTGGTCTGATTTTGATTTTGAACAACACAATATATTATCCAAAGAGCAGATTTTGAAATCTTATCATAGCTTGCAGGTTTACTAGATGTTGGTGTTTAATTTCATAAGGCCATGTGTGATGCACGATTCTAAGGGTCTGTTACGTGCTGACAGCAGAGGAGGAGGCTGCTCCCCAGCTCTTCCATTGCCATGCCTGAGCAATGCATATTGGTGTGAGCCATCTTTCTCAAAGCATCGTAATCTTGGAGGCTGAACTCTGCCTGCTGTCTGAAAGACCAGATGTCATAGTTTGTCAGTGATACAGAAATGAATCCAGAGGAATCCCAAAGATGAGAACAAACCAAAGCTCTCTAGGAATGGTCTGAGGATTGGGTGGGATGCCTGGGGTGGGGTTCTGCCTGGAGTACCATGTTCATGCCACAGGAAAATCCAGGGTACTGGAGCGGCTTGGAAGAGCTCTGAGAAGTGCCGTGCATGACAGCAGGAACTGCCTGCCTCTCCCCTTACTGCTGCAGTTCAGATCCACCAGGGACTCTTCATTAGGGACTGTAGTGATAGGACAAGGGGTAATGGGTTCAAACTTAAA